>AWWV01008558.1:0-13661 GCA_001974805.1 Corchorus capsularis
TATCCTATATATTATTTTTAACTATTATGGAAATTACTAAAAGTCAAATTGATGATTAATGTGGTGTCATCTTTTGGCCATTTTTGGTCTTTTCTCACTTTACGGATGACTAAAAAGCCCCTTTATGAGTTTCCCCCATTCCTTTTCCTTCTAACCTTTTTCGTAATTACACATTTCCCTTCCTTAATTATTTTAATTAATTTTTAAGACTTTTAATTAATTGCTTCTAAACCCTAAACCCTTAATTACTTTTAATTAATGTTTCTCTTGCTGTTTTCTTTTGTCCTCTCACTAACTCAGTTGCTGCGTCCTTTCAACTCCGCTCTGTGCTGATCAATCTTCGGGTTTGTCAAAAATCAAACATTTCCATCACTCCCTTTATGTTTCCATCATCCCTTCAATATAGACCGTTCAATATTTTTCCCCTTCTGAATTAAAACCATCCTTCGTTCAATGTGAGTATTATTATCCAATTAACAACATATTTTATTACCTCTTTGCACTGCCTATTACTTACAAATAAAAACATGTTCTTTGACCTTATTAATTTTGCATGTCTAAAAAATTAGCTTACAAAGATTTATGCCAATAGCAAGAGACAACATTAAAACTAATCCATTTAAGTTGCATTTTTACTGCAACCTTATATAATTCAATCAATTAATCAATCAAGCACCACTCTAGAACAAAAAATGTTCTTGGGCCTTATATAATTTCAATCAGTTAATCAAACACCACTCTAAAATAAAAAAACGCCCGTAGCGCCAGCACGGGCTAATATAACTTGTTACTATTATATCTATACTATGTATAAAAGTACGAGTTTTGAGAAACTTTTGAAATACCTATTGTACCCTTATTTAACTTTCAAAATATCTATTATATCCTTACTTATCAAACATATTTCTAAAAAATATATAGTTTTTCATTAAACAAACTACTTATATTTCGATATTTATTTTCTTTGTGTTGGGGTTGACAATTGATAAGAATATGGCTCTACACTGTAATTTCTCTCTTGCAAACTTCCATTTTTTTTTCAAACTTCCCAACTCTTCAATTCTCAATACTAGATAATTAAATGGATTGAACGGAGAGAAAAAAAGAAAATGACAATATTTCCTCTCCTGTGGGCCTATTCACCGTTATGAGAATTCATAAAGACAAACCACTATTTTCATGTTTTCATGTACAAAGGGGCACAAAATCCAAATGCAGTTTACATACAGTAGGGCTTGAACAAAAAACCATTAGGTTTTAAGAAGTATGCACTTACCATTGAGCCAATGACTCAACTGCAATGACTTTTTTTTTTGACAAAGTCATTTATTAATATTTATTTAATGCGTACCCTTTATTTATTTATTTATTTTATGTTTTTATGAACGATAATTTCACAAAGACTAATCTTAAATTAAAAAAATATAGGGTAAGTAATGAAATTTAAGATTTATTATTATAAGGTTTTTAGTTTGAAAATAATCACACTAATTCTTTATGTACAATTGACGGATCAAACGGTCCAACCATCGGGTTATATAATGTAAAAATTAATTAACAATATCCTTATCAATTTTTTTGTTTTTTTATTTCGAATATCTCAGCCTTATAATTTATAATGTAAAGTCGGATTATTTTGTTCAAGAATTAATATAATTAATTAACAATATCCTTAAAATCAATTTTTTTGTTTTCTTTTTTCCGAATATCACAGTCTTAAAATTTATAATGTAAAGTCGGATTATTTTGTTGAAAAATTAATATATCCGATTAATATAATTTTGGAATTTGACTAATAAAATTTAATTTGATTACTATATATTAATATAAATGAAATTCTAATATAGATGAAATTTTATACTCACTATACTATACTCATAATGGGTAACGTACGACACACGTGAAAGTGAAAACTAATTATTAAGAAAACGGCGAGCCGAAATGTGAAAACTGAGAGTGCCTACCCAATTTCAAAGCAGTCATATAGAAATAAAGAAAAGGGTTTGAATATTACTAAACCACTACTAAGGGTGTACTATGAAAGAAACAATTTGCAGCAATAAAGATTAAATATATAAACAAATCAAGACTATCAAATAATTCAAATTCATTTATTATGTATTTCATAATTTTGAAGATCAAACCGGAAAACTGCCTGGATTTTCCTTGTTCTTCTTGCAAACTAATAAAAGGAATTCTCTTCAAGTTTCCATTTTAAATCAGGTTCGTTATCATTCTTGGTTTTTTCTTCTCTTCAAATTAAGCTCGATTTTCAAACAGTCAACTACGGAAAAATGAGTCTTGATTCTGTTGAACAATCAACAACCAACACAGTATAAAAGAAAAATATATCCCTTAGTCGCAGCATCCCATGCATTTAAAGTCAATCACGCAACAATTTAGTTTATTTTTTGGGCCGAAACAATATTTTAGTTAGTAAATGAAAATAAATTATCTATTATTTGTTTGATATCGTTTCCGTTTCCTGTTTTATGTTGCCTATTTTATGTTTTTGGAAATAAAACAGTGAAAAAATGTTTGGTAGGCTGTCTCCGTTTTCAAAAATTTTGGAAACCGAAGCAGTTGGAAAAAAGTGGAAGCAAGAATTTTATATTTTCATGTTTTTCCAAAACACAAAAGCACAACGATTAACAATAACTCACATGTTTTTTAACCATTTTTTAAAAACTTTTTCATTTAAAAACATACAACCAAATTGTATATCCAAACATGTTTTTGTTTTTAAAAATTGACAGTGCAACAAAAATAAAAAACAGAAAAATGAAAACGATGCCAAATAACCCCATTTGCCATTTATAACATTTCTGGCATTTCTTATGCATTAATTATAAAGGTAATAACTTACTGTTGTGGAGATGCCACATCTTGATTATGTGGTAATTTTTACGAATTCAAATCTATAGGATCACCATTCTTATTGTATTTACACACCAAATAAGTAAATACCATGTCTTTAATATTTTTTTCAATTCAATGGGAGTAATTGTAGAAGATATAAAATTTTATGACCAAAATACACTATATATATATATATTAAATGTGGGGTTCTTGGATTTCAGTGGGGGCAGCTGCCCCCACTGCATCCATCGTAAATCCGCCCCTGACATCAAGTTCATAGCAGCCACATGGCCTCCACACACACACTCGTCAATATTTGCACATTCATTATCTCTCACATATAAAATCACTGAATTAGATAAATATATTCATCACATGGCGTTTATCAGTATCCGAGATTAAGTGAGAATATAGGCATTTTTCACAAGTCCATATACAGTGTGGATGGTGCTCTAACAGGAGAGATTTGTATGACGGCGTTGTTGGCCCATGAACGTACGTGTTGAGAGGGATTTTGGTGTATGGATTCGGCTCCTCTCCAGTCCTTTAAATGGATTGGAAAGACTAGTCCATATGTAAGATTCTGCCACATCATCTTTATAGCAAACAAACGGTGAGATGGGCTTTTATACAACATAAGAATTATCCATTAAACCTCACATTGTCTTTTCTCCCCAAATGGATACGCCTATACTGAAAATCCAAAGCTAGAAAACCACAGAAACATGAAAAATCTGTTCAAGATGTCCCATAATTCTTCCTTGCTCATGTTTTAAAACTCAAATTCCAATATTGAGGTCAACAGAATAAATTTTTTATCTTCCTCTTTTCAATACCCACAAAATACTTTTTGCATAAATCCACTCTTTTTTCATATAGTCTTGTTTCTCAGAAACAGAGAGTAAGGAACTTTTCATCTGGAACTAAAAACTCTTTTGGTTGATTCTTCCCCAATCCCTATCTCTTTCGTAACGTAGGGGGATAACTTTGGTCGAATTAAGGTTGTCAGCACTTTGATGGTTGGCTGGGGGTTTTGTTCATATGTATATGGATGTATGTTAGGAATAAAAAGTCGAAGCATAACTCAGATGATCTTGGTCAAAGACTAAGTAACAATAATGGTCCAACTCCTTCCATGGAGATGGCTCAAATTGAACTTGGAGCTCATCCATTTCAACATCTCGAGGTTTGAACATTTATCAATTTATCCATCAATTGATTAATTAGGAGTAAAGAATACATTGTATTCAATTCATGTATTGATTTATTTTAATCTTGATGGTGAAGTGAATGCTTGATTTTATTTTTTTTTCATTTTTCAACTTAGTTTTCATAGTACTATATACAAAATACTGAATTGTAAATGCTGATATCTTTCTTATCTTACTATAATATTAAATCACGATCTCAAAAATTCTAATTGGAAAATTTCATAAATACTCTTAATATTATAGTATAATAATGATTTTTAATTAGTATTCTTTTTAATCATTAAACTTTTTGTATTTAGTAGTAACAGCAGGTTATTGAATTTGTTGATAAATATATAGGTTCTTTGATAAACTACATATATACTTTTAGTATGGTAAACTTAATAACCTTCATATTATATGAAATAATTTTAAATAAAATGCTTCTAATTAAAGGTTAATGGATTTGTTAGTAAATGTATAATTTTTTTTTCTTACCTACAAAGCTTTTTGAAAAATTGGGTATTGTAAAATTGGTAACCCCCATTTTTGAATAAGTGGTTATAAATATTTTTATAAAGCATGGTTACATAATTTGTTGATGAATGTAAAGTGTATCTTATTTATATCCTTCGAAGCATTTTCAGTAATCAAGTATTATATATTTGATAAAGTTGTTACAAAATAACTAAAACCGAAAGGTTACTAAATTTATATAGGTAAACCTATAAGGTTTTAACTTTTAAGTAAACTATATAAGCTTTTTTAGAAACTTTATAAGCCTTTTTAGAAATATAAGCATTTTGAGTAATTTTATAAGCCTTATCTTTTTAGTAACCTTATAGAAAATGTTAACATCTTTTGTAGCTTTTTAATTGACCTTCAAAGTTTTTTTTTGGATAAATGATCTTAAAAGAATTTTTTTAGTAAGCTTAGTAGTTTTTTTTTAATACTACTTTATAAGTTTTTGAAGTAACCTTATAATTTTAATAATCTTTTGAACTTCTTAATTAATCTTATAAGATATTTTTTTTATTAAGCTTAGTGTATTTTTAGTAACTTGTAAGATTTCTTTAATAACTCTTATAAGATTTTTAAATAATCATATGAATTTTTAGTGAAATTTTCATTAATCCCATACTATTCTTCAATAAAGTATTCAAGTGGCTAGATTGGATTTTTTTACTTTTTATCTTAATATAAGGAATAAAGAGTACCAAATATTTATTTCTCATAATTTTGGAATAAAACCAATGATTTTTTAGATTCGAACACGATTTTTTTTTGAGCTGCTAATCATGTTTGCTTATAATTCCAAAATTTGATGGTTAATTATTTTGCTATATCAATTTGAAGTTTCATAGTTATTTCAAGAATATTTTGCGACTATTAGGCACATAGTTTTTTATGTTTTAAATGTTAATTCTATTTGATTATGTGCCTATTTTTATGTACTTGATGCTTAATTTATTCATATTTATGTTTTAGGTACATATTGGAGTGCTTCAAGGCAAAAGGAGCTAAATTGGAGTTATTTAGAACAAGCTGGAAAAATTTCTGTTTCAACCTTCTGGTGGGTCGAACTCGACCTTCATCAGGGTCGAATCAAGATTGCAAATCAAAGCTGGAATTGGAAAGCACGAGCTTACTTATCTTTTGGGCTGACGCATGGCATGTATTGGGCCTTGGAGATTTCTTTATTTCCCCATAATAATTACATCATTATTATTAGGAATTTTATGAAAAAATCATAAATTGCCAAAACCTAAAAATTAGGTTTATAATTGGAGGCAGCCGGATTGCCTTGTAACTTTTTCAATTCAAAATTTTGCTTAGCCTTCTAAGCTTTAGTTGAGGTTTGAAAGTTACTCTTATTTTCTCAATAATTAAGAATGGTGTTTTTCTCAATTCTTAGTTATTTTGTAAACTTTCTTTTCTAAGTTAATTCAATTTTAAAACTTTCAATCTCTTGGGTCTTTGATTTGTAAGGCTCTGCACTTATTCATCTATCTTGTAAGTATTTCAATTTTCTCTGAATTAGTTGAATGATTTTATTCTTGATTATGTAGAATGGCCATCTATTGTAATTGGGAATGATTTTTATTGTTAGATGAGATTCCTATATGCAATCGTAGGTAATCAAATTCTAAGCAACAACTTAGAGTAGCCCTTTAAGAGAATCTTGAATATAGATTGAATGTTGCCTATATTAGTGAGCATTGTCTATTGTTGGCTAAGATCTTTCTAGTTCTTAAGGCAATAAATTACTTGAATCTAGTAGACGCTTGGAACTAGGTTAGTATATTTATTAGAATTTTCTAGGGCGTGAGTCAGGACTAATGAAGACTAAGGAAAGATAGGGATTACTGGTCGATGACGTTAATCTACGCCATCTATTTACCAAGTTAGATATTAATTGATGCCAAGGATCAAATCCTTTTATCCCAAGAGTGCGATTGTCTTGAAATTGGAATATTTATTTAATTGTTTCTTTAATCTCACTAGTATTTATTTTGTGTTTTATTTAGTTTGGTTAATTTCTCTATAAAACCCCCATTTAGTTTAATTCACAATTTTAGGAAAGATAATTAAAACGATAGTTCTCTGTGGGATCGACTCGTACTTACCCTATCTATAGGTTTTGTATGATTTTTATTTTTGGTGGAATACGACACCCATCAGCGACATCAAGTTGAAGTTTCATATTTATTTTAAGAATAGTCAAGTTGCATACTGTTGGGGGTCTTTTTTGTCAGCAGAGGTGACGTGGCACTCTATGTTGCTGTGGCACCTAATCACCTTGTACACATGGATGGAGTCACCAGTTAGATCAACTTCTAGCAAGTATCAATGGATAAGGAAGTGATCTTTACCCCCTATTCTAGGTTCTGAGTCAAGTATAAAGGAAGACCCAGGTCTCCAAGTCTTCTCGCCTTTGAAGTTTGGATCAGTCTTGTGCCTCGGCAAAGTTTTGTCTTCTGGAATCCAGCGGCACCTTTAGACAGAAATGATTCCTTCTTGACAGAATGACTCCTTAGTAGCGTTGCACCTCGGGAACCGTGCTACTGACCGCCTTTGTTGATGAAGAAAATGAACTTTGATTGAAGTGCCCAGCAGCACTTCTCAACAGCGTTTTACCATAGTAACCACGCTATTGACCTCCATTGTTGATGAAGAACAGGACTTCGGTTGACCTCCATTGTTGATGACCAGCAGCACTTCCCGGCAGGGGAATCTCCTTCTCGGCAGAGTGACACGTCAGCAAGGTTGCACCAGGTTAGCCATGTTGCTGACCTCCTTTGTTGACGAAGAACAGGACTTCGGTTGAAGTGACCAGCAGCATTTCCCGGTAGGGGAACCTCCTCCTCGGCAGAGTGAGCAAGGTTGCACTAGGTTAGCCATGTTGCTGACCTCCTTTGTTGACGAAGGATAAGACTTCGGTTGAAGTGACCAGCAGTACTTCCCGGCAATGGAACCTCCTCCTCGGCAGAGTGACACGTCAGCAAGGTTGCACCAGGTTAGCCATGCTGCTGACCTCCTTTGTTGATGATGGACAGGACTTTGGTGAAAGTGCCCAGTAACACTTTCCAGCAGCGGAACCCCCTTCTTAGCAGAGTGGTACGTCAGCAAGGCAGTCCCACAGCAAACAAACAGCTGTACACCACAAACAACGGAAAACAAGAGACAATCCAAGAAGAAAATAGTAAGTTATGCAAAAGGGAAAAGAAGTGGTTAGTAGTAGAGAGATAATAAAAGGAAAATAATGAGAGTGGTTTGGGAGAGGAGAGGTATCTTGTTGCACTTGGGAGTATGATTTGGCTAACACGGCTTACACCCCCTTTGATGGCTTCATGGAATCTCCCCTTGAGCTTCCTCTTCTTCAAAGAGCACGAAAATGGAGCTTCTTGATGACTTCTTGAGGGTAAAATGGAGAAACTTTGAAGGTATGGTTATGTAGTGAGATGGTGAGAGATGAAGTGGCTTTATGGTATAATGTTTGGGTTTATGAAGGATTTGGGTGTATGGAAATGGAGGATTTAAGAGCTTGAAAGTGGGGAGTGAGAAAAAGTATAATGTCTTCAAGTGGTTTATGAAGCTTTTATGTAGAGAGAGAATGTAGAATGGAGAATGAAGTAAAGTTTCCCCCTCCTTAATGGATGATCTATGGTGTAGAAAATGAACACTATTTATAGGCAAAGGAAATTGGTCTTTGCCCATTGTTGTATTAGCTTGTATTTCAGGATGGACCGGTCTGTTGGGAGCCCTGTAGAAACTTGGAGTTGAGGCCAAGCAAAATGTTATCTCAGGTGTCATCAGCGGAGCCAGTACTGCTGTCAAATCGCATGTCAGACACAACCTGTTGGGATAGCTCCTTTTATCCGATTAATCACCCTTGGATCTGCTGAACATTTGACTGTAGTGGAAGGTTCTAGAAAGGCTTGTACTTGACACCAGCTGGCTTGCAGTTGTTGCTGTCAGTTTTCCAGCTGTGTTGTACTTGCTGCCGTCAGCTTTCCTTAGCTGTCACATTTCTGCTGCCTGAGCCTCCCATTATGTCCACTTACACAAGTTTCCTCTCCTATCTCATTAAATGCACAAGGACAAATACATTTAATGCTTCTTTGTCTTGATGACAAGATTCCCTTTAGTCAAAATGGAGGTAACGTGTGTAGTTTCCAAATCATTACTCCCTGTCTAATCATTTTTATATCAATTATCTTAAGCTTACCCAAGCATTTAAGCCAAGAATTTGACTAAAAATAAATTAGAACACAACAATTACCTCATAACCAACCAAACCATGCCCCCAACTAGATCCCTCATGGACATGGGCTTGGGGCCACGTGTCAGCACCTAGATGGTGCCACAAAGCAAACATGTTAGCCAATGATTTAGTGGACTTAATAAAGGGAAATAGATAAATAGATAATAGATTTAAGAGAAATAGATTAAATGGAGGAATACTTCCCTATGGGTGAGTCCCATGCATAGTTTGATCAAGTGCCGCCATGTCAGACTGCTGTGGGCCCCAACGGGACTCGATGATGGGCCCGATACTCCAACAGCAGCCTATGAACAGTAATCTTCCAGCAGAGGTCACGAACAGTAAAGTTCCCTATTAGTTAGCCCCACGGACAATATGCCTCCTGTGCTGCCACGTCAGCCTGTTGTGGGCCACAATAGTACCGGATGGTTTGCCCGATGCTCCACCAGAGGTCGATGAACAGTGATCTTCCAACAGAGGCCATGAATAGTAAACTTCCATATTAGTGGGTCCAATGAATAGTTTACCTAGTGTGTTGCCACATTGGACTTGTGTGGGTCCCAACGGTATCCAATGGTGGGACCCGATACTCCAGTAGAGGTCCGTCCAAGTGAAGTCCTAGCAGAGCCTTTAGGACCATATTTTCTCCAATGGATTCATAAAGTCAAGAAACCGCCATGGATGGTCAAAGGAAGCTTTGTGCCATGGTTTGAAAAGAGAGAAAATGATAGATCCTTGCTTGGATGTTGCATCTAAATCCATGATCAGCTAGACCAAGTGGTGGATCGCCTTTGGTGGAGATACCGCCACGATGGTGGTCTTCAAGAGGGAAAGAGTCCTTTAGGATACTTTGGAGGCTTCAATAGAGACTTGGAAAGCCATGAATAGTGTTTGGGTGGCGAAATAAATGGTTGTAGAGACGTTAGAGAAAATGTCTCTTTTGGTTTGGTGAAGAAGATGATGAATAGTGAATATCGAATTTTGGAGCTAAAATGGGAATTTGAATAGCTAAACAAATGGGCTATTTAATTATATTTATAAATGATGGGGTTTAATGAATAATGGGCTTCTAGTGAAATAGTGTCTCTTTGGAAAGAAATGGGCTTTGTAGAAAATAATGGGTATTAATAGTGGGATCCATTAATTAAGAAATAATGATTTTGGATATTTGTGTTTGATTTGGACTAAGTATTTATGATTTATGCGCTAAAGAGAGTTTGAGATTTATGTAAAATATGGGCTTTTTAGGACTTTTTGACCCATCACAAATTGGCCCCTAACACATACAAGTTCCGGGCATAATAATTGGAAAAGATCAAACCAGTTTGAACCGTGCTTTTTTAGCAACTAAGTATTGTAAATTCGATAATATCAATTATTAATTAATTAATTTGTTATTGAAATTACTTATAATTATATGTTACTAGATTTGTTGGTAAATGTAAAGTTTTATTCATAACTACATAGCCTCTTTTGTAACTGTGTTTTATAAATTTGATAGCCTCCAATATTGCTATATAAAATCAATATCTAATAAATTCACAATGAAAAATTATTGAATTTTCTGGTTCACGTACAAGGTTTTTGATAAAATATATAACTTTTAGTAATTAACTACCGTAAATTTGATAACTTATGTTATTGATAAAATGGTTAACAACATTACTAAGAATGAAAAATTGATAAATTTATTCTTAATAATTTTAAAGAATTTATACAAATTTAATCTTTTCAAAATTAACATAATTATATATTAAATATATATGTAGCTTAAAATGAGTTTCAACTAAAACTTCAATCTCACTTGTGAAAAACGTGTGTTGTAACGTCCGGGTCCGGGGTGTCCGAACCCTACCGCTTAACGACTTAATAGAGGGGATCCTACCCCTACTGAGTTCTAGGAGTCGCCACTAATCTTTTTTAACCTAGGTGTGATTAGCCACCTATCAGATTATTAAGCCTAATGTTATCCTAAGCTTGGCAAAGGTAGCACTAAACCTAACAAACGATCTATTAACCAGAGTCCTAAAGGTTCGGGAGTCGGGTACGCGTGGGGAAGGATTAGCACCCCTACGACGCCCGTCAAAAGACGGCACTGACTAGTCTAGACTTAACTGTGGGTTTCTATTATTGGTTGTCTCTATGCTTAAATATTTTCATGCCATTAAACTCTTTTATTAATCTTTGAAAGAAAATAAACAAGCAAAAATGGTTTTTGGATTTTTGAAATAGAAATGTTGGGAACTTTCCCGTTTACTATTTGTTCTCTTTTTGGACTCCTCATGATGAAGATTTTTTTTAAAACTTACCGTTAAAACGACTCTATTTGAAAAATGATGTTGGAATGTTTTGAAAAGACTTAAATTGAACACTTTGAAAACTTGATGGGAACTTTCCCAATTTGAAAAGACCTAAATTGAATGCTTTGAAATCTTGGAATGAATTTTTTTTATTTTTGAATTTTGATTTTTTTGGATTTTTGGAAACCTTTTTTATTTAATTTAAAAAAACTCATTTTTTCCTTTTTAATTTTTCTTGGAAAACTAAAAGAGAACAATTCTCAAGCATAAATTCTTTTTTAATTTTTGAAGAAAATAATTTTATTCTATTTCAGTTTTGATTTCTTTTTTTTTTGGGACTTTTTTTAACCTTAATAATTAATTGAAAATTACTAAATCTAAACCCTAGATGCATGAATGCACATAATGCATGTTTTCCGGTTAAAGATTAATTACCCAACAATTATACGAGGAACACCCTTGGCCGCCTCCCAATGAATGGTAAACGACCACCAGAAATTTCCAAGCCTCCGGGAGAAGTCGAGCAAACTCAGACACGTATGAATGAGCCGCCCCCCTTTCCCTTCACGGGAATCATTTTAATTTTGGTCTCATGAACATGGCATAATCAATAATATAAAGAAGCATAAATGTGAATGCATATGAAACCTATTTACCAAAGTCAAAATTATTTCCATCTTAAAATTCTATATTGATTCACACTTAGACTCTAAATAAATCCTCAAGTTCACAATTTATTAAAATCCAAATAAAGCCCAAGTTTAACTAAAGAGAAACCCAAACATTTAAGCCCAAACAAAGCAACTCATCAAAATTGAAGCCTAAAACTCAACTAATTACTAATTAGGGGGCCTGACAGAAATTAAAACTCATCATAGAAGGATGACGCCCAAGTATACAAGTTAAAGCCCAAATATAAATTAGAAGTCCAAATACAATTCTTCCCAACATAAAGTCCCAAATACCCAAATACCTCTCTTTTAAATCTCATAAAGGCCTAAACGTGATTAACATGTACATGAATCTAAAATTTGATTTAAACTTATCTTAACTCAACTCAATTTTCTAAGTCACCTTCCTAGTGTCTTCCAGACGTTTACTCTCCAAAGAAGTTAATCAATTTATTTACATTATTCAAATCTAGCACAAATTTTAATTCCCAAATTGTTTATCATTTTATCTTCTAAAGAACTAAATTCTAAACTTTTAACCACCTACCTATTAACTTAATCTTGGAGTCCTGAAGTCAGAAGTATATCTCCGTTTTTTTTAATGAAGGGAAGCTACTTCAGTTTTATTTACTAGACTAACTAATACAATTTTAATTTAGATGAAAATAAAGGACACCGAATTTGGACAAAACCAGACAAGAGGAGACCAAATCAAACTAATGTAGGAATCAAATTGAAATCGGAGACAAGTATAGGTTACTAGTATGAAGTAATTAACAACACAAAGGATTAAATCGAATAAAATAAGGCACTAAAATGTATGAATGATTAAAGTAACACACCCAATAACATAAAATACCACATAAAAAGTCATACTTATAAATACCAACAGATCTATTATTTTGAGAAAAAAACCTAAACCTTACCTTGCTGCTTTCACTTCCCTTCGCCGCCTGGAAGTTGCACCGTCACTGCCGCCGTCGTGTCGGAGTTCCAAACCGTTGCCAATGAAGCCGGAAATCTACCAGTAAGCTCGCACAAGTGTCTCCTCTTCGGATCTAGTGCTAGTTACAACCTTATCCCCCTCGAAGTGTCCCAAATAAGGCAACCCAAGAGTTTGAGCAAAGAAATGTCAGATCTCTTCGATCTATCGTCCGATGGTGTTAATCTTCGGGTAAGTTCCTTCCCTTTCTTTTCTATGTTAACTCACCGAATCAATTTCAAGAAAAACGACGTAGAAATCTACAACCCCAAGTCTGACCTTCATGAACCCTAACATTTTCTCTTTGTTAATTTTTGTTTTGAGGAAATGACAAAAACGAAATCTGAGAGGGAAGTGAGGAGATGAATGAAGAATAACTAAGCTAAAGGAAAGGTAAAGTGTTTTTTTTGGATTTTTTTGTTCTCTGTTTTTGCTAATGAAACTGGAGAAAAGGAAAATAAGAAGGGAAAATCTTTCTTTGGTTTTCTGCGTTATTGTTTTTTGTTGCTCCAATCTTGAACTTGAAGGACTGAGAAAATTAAAGGAAAAAGAAAAATTGCTCTGGATTTTTTTCTTGCTAGGGTTTATGCCTCTCTTGGATTCTGTGCCTCCTCTCATTTTCTGTGAAAAAATGGTGTTTATAAGGCGCTTGAGCTCTTCCTTAGCACCGTCGATTTCCTTCAATCTAATGGCCCTCTAATATTTGTCATTTCCTGCCAATTTTATTTTCAATTAATTCTGTTTTTTGTTGGCTTGTGCAGGTGTCGATTTTGAGTTGAAACCGTGTGAGGACCAGTGAAAGAGGAAACCAACAATTTTCAGGTGCTTCTTGCTTCCCACTCTCCCTATTTTGTCAGTTTGTTGATTGCAGTTGTAGTATTTCTCACGTGTCTC
>AWWV01008560.1:0-10723 GCA_001974805.1 Corchorus capsularis
CTCCACTACGGTCCGCCCCTGATTGACACAATTGGTATTTACTCCGAAGAAGTACAAGCACTCAATCAAGAAGATGAACTTGAAGTGATACTCACCAAAAGTTTACATCAAAAAGATGTTGAGGAAGTAGAAGTCGAGATGCCAGAAGAAATAGCAGAGACTGTCAAAGAACTATCGTTTAACCAGGCGGTGGAAACGATTTCTTACATCAATCTGGAGCCAACACCCAAGCCGTTACCATCTATCATTCAACCTCCAAAAGTCAAGCTGAAACCACTTCCTGAAGGCCTGAAACATGTTTTCGTTGGAGACAATGATACCCTACCTGTTGTTATTTCAAGTAAATTGAATGATTTACAGGAAGAACAATTGATCAGAGTCTTGAAGGAATACAAGGAAGCCATTGGATGGACTGTAGCTGATATCAAAGAAATAAATCCTACTGTATGCATGCATAGGATTCGACTTGAAGATGATGCAGTATCAGTTCGACAGCCACAAAGAAGACTAAATCCGAATCTTGCTGAAGTTGTCAAAGATGAAGTTCTCAAATTACTTGGACTTGGTCTCATTTATGCTATATCAGATAGTAAATGAGTCAGTCCAGTCCAAGTAGTTCCAAAGAAGTCCGGCTTTACTATCGTAGAAAACAAGGAAGGAGAGCTAGTTCCTCAAAGACTACAAAATGGATGGAGAGTATGCATCGACTACAGAAAGCTGAATTCCGCCACAAGGAAGGATCACTTTTCGTTGCCATTCATTGATCAGATGTTGGAAAAATTAGCTTGCAAAGCCTACTATTGTTTTCTGGATGGGTACTCGGGATACTTTCAGATTCCAATTGCACCTGAAGATCAAGAGAAGACCACTTTTACATGCCCTTTTGGTATGTATGCCTACACAAGAATGCCTTTTGGTTTATGCAATGCACCTGCAACTTTTCAAAGGTGTATGATGAGCATCTTTCAAGATTATGTGGGAGATAAGATGGAAGTTTTCATGGATGATTTCACAGTCTATGGAGATAACTTCAGTCAATGCCTCAATAATCTAGAACTCATCTTGAAAAGGTGTGTTGAAACCAAATTGGTATTGAATGCCGAAAAATGCCATTTCATGGTAGAACAAGGCATTGTTCTAGGCCATATAGTCTCCAAAGAAGGGATGCAAGTCGATAAAGCCAAAGTTGACGTTGTACAGAACCTGCCATATCCGACATGTGTCAAAGATATCCGTTCATTCTTAGGCTATGCTGGATTCTACAGAAGATTTATCATGGATTTTTCAAAAATCTCAGCACCCATGTGTAGATTACTTCAGAAGGATGTAGAGTTCAAATTTGGAGATGATTGCAAGGAAGCATTCGACAAATTGAAGACTGCACTCACCACCACTCCAATTGTGAAGCCCCCTGATTGGAAACTACCATTCGAGATCATGTGTGATGCAAGTGACGTAGCTATTGGAGCTGTTTTAGGTCAGAGAGTTGATAAGGTACATCATGTTATCTATTATGCTTCAAGAACCCTAGATGCTGCTCAAAAGAACTACACTACCACAGAAAAAGAGATGCTTGCCGTTGTCTTTGCTTTGGAGAAGTTTCGACCATATATTCTAGGATCTAAGGTGATAATCTACTCTGATCATGCCGCATTGAGATATCTAATGAGAAAGAAAGAAGCAAAAGCTAGGCTTTTGCGATGGCTTTTGTTATTTCAAGAATTTGATATCGAAATAAGGAATAAGAAAGGAGCTGAAAATGTTGTTGCCGATCACCTAAGTAGAATTGAAGGCCAGGAGGAGGAAATCACAATCAATGAAGCATTACCTTTTGAAGAATTGTTTGCTGTTTCTCAACTTCCTTGGTATGCCGATATTGTCAATTACTTAGTTGCTCGTCGCCTACCTTCAGATCTTAGCAGAGGACAAAAATTAAAGATCATAAATGATGCCAAATACTATCTATGGGATGATCCGTACTTATGGAGGCAAGGATCCGATCTAATTATGAGAAGAAGTATTCCCGATAATGAGACTCAATCCGTTTTGAAATTTTGCCACGGAGATGAATGTGGAGGCCACTTTGGACATAAGAAAACCGCAAGAAAGATCTTGGATTGTGGATTTTACTGGCCTACACTTTTCAAAGATTCTTATGAGTATTGCAAGACTTGTCCACAATGCCAAAGAGTTGGAGGTATATCGAAAAGGTATCAAATGATTCAATCACCTATATTCGTTGCTGAAGTCTTCGATGTATGGGGAATTGATTTCATGGGACCTTTTCCTCCATCAGTTAAGAAGTATTACATTCTTCTAGCCATGGATTATGTTTCTAAATGGGTTGAAGCTATTGCTACGGAGAAAGATGATGCAAGGATAATAGTCAAATTTTTGAAGAATAATATTCTTCATCGATTTGGAATACCAAGATATCTCATCAGTGATCGTGGAACTCATTTTTGTAACAAGATTGTGCAAGCACTAGTTGAAAAATATGGAGTACACCATAGGGTATCTACTTCATATCATCCTCAAACTAGTGGTCAAGCTGAGATATCCAACCGTCAAGTGAAGCTGATTCTTGAGAAAACAGTCAATGTTCAAAGAAAAGATTGGAGTATGCGACTAGAAGATGCTTTATGGGCTTATCAATTCATGAGTGAGTAATCCTTTTCTTTTCTCCAATGTAGAATTTAATTGATCTCTTGACTTATTCCATGGTGAGATTTTGTGCTTATATATAAGAATTTATTTGAGTATTTCTTGGATCTCTGTTAGAATTCTATGTTTCTTGTTTTGATTGATAGGGTCGACACTATCATGATAGATTGAGTTAGCATTAGCTAGATTAAGTTGTGAATTGAACCTCCAGCTTAATTTTATGTAGCAATTGGATGTGAATTGAACCTCCGTCCAAGAGAGAAAAGAATCAATGGGCGAGAAATTTTTCATTGTGCTTGTTATTAAATTACTTGTTCTTAATGCTTTATTCCTAAGTGATCTTTAAGCCTTGAAAAAGTAATTGATTGCTGAAAGAATAAAAGGGATAGATTGACTTTGATCGGTAATCTAATATACTTAAGGTAATTTAGGATTTATCCGACAGGCTACTCAAGGTTCTCATAATTATTAGATATCAATGATCCATGTTATTTTTGTCAAGAGGGAGATTAATTCTATGTTGGAGGTTTCTATTTAATTGTTTTTCTCATAATATTCACTGCTTTTTAGTTAATTGTTTTCTTTAATTTTCTTGATTGCTTTCATAGTTAATTTTACTGTTTGCTAGATTTAATTCTTAAACTCTTCCTCAAAATTCTTTTTATAATTTTGTTTTGACCTAAGAAAAAGGAAGTGCCGATCTCTCTGTGGGTTCGACCCCTACTTGCCCTAACTAGTTTAGTTAGTAATTGTTGGGATATTTATTTTTATGATTGCTGACGATTGATCACATACCAATCTAAGCCATTTATTAGAATAAAAAATTAACCTTTGGACTAAAGGACTAATTTTTAAGCTACTCATGACCAAAAACTAGAACTTAATTACTAGATCTTAAACTATGACATAATTACTTAACAAAATATTCAAGATTTCAACATGAAATTTCAAAAAGCTAGGATTTTTACTTAGATATAACATGGAAAAGATTATTCAAGACTAAAATAACTTGAAATCTAGCATCTTTATCACAAAAAATAAACAAACATGCCTCAAATTAAAACAAACCAACATAAACAAGCCTCAAATTGGAACTATCAAACAGTACAATCGGTCTCAAATAGCAGCTAATTAAAGCAAAGAGGATTAAATTGAAGAAATTGAAAGAGAAACTTACAAAAATGGCGCCGTTTAGTCCTGAAATCCCTTTTAATCGAGTCTCCCTCTCTCTTCTTCCTCGCTTCGACTCCTTCTTCTTCTTCCCAAAATCTTTCCCCTAAAAAAAAATCTGTACCAGGCCTTATTTAAAGGCCGAAACCAATCCCTTCTTTTTGTTATCTTCTTCCCATTTTTTCTCTTTCTGTTGGAGCAGGTGATGCGATGAGGATGAGGCTTGGTCAGCTGTCAGGTTCCGTTGGCTTCCTAGAACCTTCCTCTGATATTTGAGGTAATTTCCCAATTTCTAATAATTATCATCTTTTAATTTCGATTTTCCCTTCCTTTCCTTCCACTAACAGATTTGTTTGTCCGTTTGTGCATGTCAGCATGGAATAGAGAAGAAGGGATACTTGTAGATTTATCATGGTCAATGCTCAAGGGGATTTATTCCATGAGTCCAGGTAGTCTCTGTTGTGTTTTTTACTAATTGACGTAATGGGAGGATTTTGGGTATTTTGTCCTTTTCCGTGAGCTGTAGTGTAGCTTGCTGACTGTGTTGCTTACTGCCTTTGTTTGAGTACATTGCCTCTTATTGAAATTTTGTTGACATGATGACTATTTGCTATTACGTTGGGTCAAAAGAATGCCTCTGATTGCTGTGGATTGGTCTGTTTGCTGAATGCAATTGCCATGCTCTGTTTTGGCACAAATTCTTTCAATTTGCACTTGCCTTGGTCTCATGTTTGGGGACTCAACTTAGCTACTACTCTCCCTTTTTGTTAGCTTGCTCTTTTATTTCAGATATAGTTCCCCTTCTGGTTTGCGTTGTGAAGTGAAAATGTGAGTTCCAAATGAAAATGCAATGCCTTGTTTATGCTTGAATTTACTATACTAAAATGCTCAGTATTGTGCTTTGTGTGGAAGAATGCTGCTAGGAAACGCGACCTTAATGTGCCTTGAATGACCTGCTGCCTATGCTCACACTTTCATTGCCTTAATGCCTTTTCCCTGAATCTGAAAATTGTCCTGTACTTGACTTCATTGTGGCTGAATTTGACTTGCTTTGAAACTGTTTGGCCTCGAGATCATTGTTGAATGGTTGTTCTTATGAGAATGGCCTATGATGCTGTCTTGCATTGCCAAAGTCTGCTGGATAAACTAATTTCTTCCTTGTTGAAATGATGAATGATACTTATGGGATTGTTGAACTAGCATTTTCTTGATCTATCTTCATATTGCACTTGTCATGATTGGCCTTCTTTTCTTGCTCGGTGATCTGCTGCATGTCATGATTTCAAGGCTCTGTTGGCGTTTAGGGACCAGGAATTAATCCTGAATCCCTTTCCCAATTCAGCCGAGAGTAAAGTGCTCCTCATATCTGCTTGTTGCTTTTCCTGCATGTGCTATGTTGTGAAGCTCTTTGTTGACTTACTTCTTATTTTTCTCTATTTTGTGCTTTCTAATCTTGTTACTATTCTCACCCTTCCTCTCATGCACAGCCTTGCACATGAGGTCTTCTAAAAGATCTTTAAAGCTCGGGTGCATGCTTGTTTGACAGCCCCCTTGAATGTTTTTTTTTTGCTTTGTTTGATGTTGCTGCGCTGCCCTTGCATTCCCTTTATGCCCTCCGACCTTTTCTCAGCTAACATCAATTAATGGTGTTTAGCCTTGAACTTGGGGGGCACATTTTGTTGATATCTGTACTCTTGCAGGTCATGAAATCCCTGCTCTTGGGGTCATTTTGTGCTTTTGGACCATTGAGGAAGCTTTGGAGAAGGAATGGTAAGGCAAGAAAATGTCCAAGAGAAAAACTAAAGGAAAACAATCTGATCATCACTATAACTTGGCTAAATAATCAATTTAGGATATAAGGTTTGACGAAAAACACAACTCAGGATATAACGTTACAAAAAAGTTAATTCAGGATATAACGTTACTTACTCCATTCGATTAAGGATAAAATTGGACGGAATTCAGTGTTTGAACAACACGCACCAAATAATCACGTGAAAAGAAGAAGCGGGTGTACAGGTGGCTTTTTATTTTGGCCATCTGGCTTTTTTTCATTTAAAATTAAGTGTGGAATAATTTAATGCCACCAACCTCTTTAAAATATTCTTTTTTTTTCATTCCACCCAAAAAACCGCCACCCATCTTTTAATTTCTGTATATATATAACCAACAACTTCTTTTTGCCTTGTACTTCACTTTTTAGATCAAACTATCCTTTTGAAGCCAGAAAAAAGATGAACATAAAGAACATGAACAAAATTAATCCGCTAAAAAAAATTAGAACAAAAATTTAAATTCATCAAAACAATTAATCCGCTAAAAAAAATTAATCCAAGAACTAAATCCCTAGACCGTTCAAGACCCAAAAACCAAAACTCTAAGATGCCAATCAATGAATCAATATATAATGCACAAAGCGTCCAAAAATGATGCCAAAGATGAACAAAATGGGTTTATATATTCAGTAAAAAGCTTCTTTCTTCTTCTTTTTGACTACATGTCCAAAGCCATTTTGCTTTTATATATTCTCGGTGAATTCCCTTTTGTCTTTTGCAACAACTTCACAGTTAAAATTCACGGCATTCTTTTCAACTCGTCTTTCATTAAGACGACAAGGAGAGACACAGCAGGAGACATAGACAGAGTCTCCATTGTAGGAGCTTTTGCAGACAAAGCAATTGCCATTTTTTGGTTTGATGGGTATTGGGTATTATTAAAGAATAATAAGAATAGCAGTGAAAAATAAAAAAATTCCGATAAATATTGAATCAAGTGGTTAGAATCATAGAGAAAGGGAAAATGAAAGATGGGTTCCTCCTTTTGTTTTTCCTTTAGAGATCCAAATATCAGAATGGGTTGGACCAAGAGCTTGATATTGTGAAGGAAGAAGAAAAGGGAAGAAAAATCAAATGAAAATACATAAGGAAAATTGATTTTGCGATTGGGAGAAGAGAAAGAGATAGGACGACACGAGTACAGCTGGCAAAAGCTGACCCGATTGTGGGTACACAATCCGATCGCTCGAAACCAAACCCAATCTAACTTGATTTGACTCAAAAAGTCAACAAAACCAACCCGTCCAATCCGAAACCGAAACTGACCCAATCCAAAAATGACTCGAATTTTTGGGTACCCGAACCCGAAATGACCCGAACCCAAAATGACCCGAACCCGATCAACCCGACAGATTAACCCGAAATGACCCGAATTAAAATTAATTATATTTAAATTGTAAAAACTAAAACTTGTAAAATAATTAGCAAACATTATATATTTGATAGTTTTAATCCAATTTTAGTATTTTACCACATCAAATCTCAATTTCATGATATATATTGCTAATTTTTTTAGTCTTTGATTGAAAGTTGAAACTATACCATTAATATTGATTATTACAAATAATAGAAATTATTTTATATTTTCTAATTATTTAAATATTTATACTTTAATATAATATAGTTCATATAAAAATACAATAATACAATATATTTATAAGTTATATAAGTTTGAAGAGGTAAATAAAATGGATTATAAGTTATAATATAAATAAAATAGATTAAATTATATTGTGCTATTGTGCAGAGTAGTTCTCAGTGTATAATGCCATTCAATCCCCAAATTCTCATATTTATTCAAATTAGGGTCTGACAGATTTTAATTTGTTTGATTTAAAAGCTTGCATTTTCATAATTTGTTTAATTTAATGTTTAATTAGTTTTAATTTGAAATAATTTACAATTAATTTTCATTAATTAGTTTAAATTAGTGTTAAAACATATGCATTACATATTTAGTTTATGTTAATTTAAAATTTAAATGTTGCGGTTAATTTAGTTTAAATATTTAATTTATATATTAGTCAAGAATCATTGGATCAAGTTATTATTCAATTTTGATTCTTATATAATATATGTATACTATATATATTTGATTTTTTTTTTGAAAAATAATAAATATTATTAATAATAAGGTAAAAGATTACAACCAAGCAATCAAGTTTGATGTTCTAGAGACACCAAACTTGGCCAAGGAATCAACAAAAAAGTTTGCCTCCCTAAAGACATGAATAAAAGAGACATTGCCTAAAATATAAATCAGATTTGAAAGTCTATTATATTGTGTATATAAGACCCAAACCCGAAAACCCGAGGTTCAAACCCGAAATTATCCGAACCGTATGACCCGAAACCGAAAACGACCCAACCCAGAATTGACCCGAACCCAAATGACCCGACATTTGAACGACCCAAACCCAACCCAACCCGAAACCGAAAATTACCCGAACCCGTATGACCCGAAAATTTTTTACCCGAAACTGACCCAACCCAAAAAACAGAACCCAAATCCAACCCGACCCGCCCATCTGCCAGTTCTAAACAGGAGAAAGATGAAGGGGAAGGAGAAGAAGTTAAGGAAGATGAAAGGAGAATTCTTGTCAAAATCCAAACCCTAAATTTATATTCTAATTAAAAATTTTCATTTCTTTTATTAATTTCTTCAATTATTATCTTTAATTCTTTTCAAATTTTTAATTTTCAAATTTTTTTCCAGAAAATACACGTGGCATCCACGTGGCAAAGTTAACGGTGCGTGTTGTTCAAACACTCAATTCCGTCCAATTTTATCCTTAATTGAATGGATTAGGTAACGTTATATCCTGAATTAATTTTTTTGTAACGTTATATCCTGAATTGTGTTTTTCGTCAAACCTTATATCCTGAATTGATTATTTAGCCCTATAACTATGCATGTAACCTCTATTTGGTGTTTTCCTATATGTAATTTATATGAAATGCCAATGATCAAAATGAGAATAATGACTTTTTCAATTTCCAATTTTGTATTTTGCAATAACAATACTACAATGCACCTATTTAGTAGCAAATGAAAATGTACATTTTACTTATGCTATGCTATGTGAGGAAATGCCAAGTTAATCTAATTTGATGCAAATTAGTTTCCCAAAGTAATTTTATATTAGAACAACTAATTAAAGTGCAAATACCAAATCATCAATTATGCACTAGAATTATTATGCATGCCAATGCAATTTAACCAATCCCCCACCCCCCCCCGCCCCCCCCCCCTTTTGTGATTTTTCAATGCAATTTGTCTTATTGACCTAATCAAATTAAATGCAAATGACCATGTGAACTACATTGATCTAAATACCCCCAAATTGCAAATTAAGAAATAAATGATTTAAATAAAGGATTAAAAGCAACAATACTAAATGAAGATAAGTCCTGAAATATGCAAAAATGTCAAAGGTCCACATTAAGATTTTTTTTTGTTTTTTTTAAATGCAACATAAATGACTAAATGACCAAAACGTCCTTGAATACGCAAATGACCAAAATACCCTTAGTGTAAAAATGACCAAAATACCCCTATGTGACCCTAATGCCAATGAAGAAAATAAATTGATTTAAATTAAAGGATATAGGACAAAAACGAGTGTCTACACCGGAACCGTCCGATTTTTCAATATTTTTTAAAAATATTTTAGTATTTTATGTTTAATATATATAATAATAAAATGATAATAATGAAATAAATTCAATCAATATTAGTATATTAATATATGTTTGAGCTTAATAATTTTGTAATAAAAAATTATATTTCAACACATAATGATTATTTATCATCAACTATTTTAATTTAATATATGTATTTAATTATAATAATACAATTATTCTTTTTAAAAATTAAAAAATATAATAAAACTAAAGTAATCTAAATATTTAAGTATAAAAAAATAAAAAATATTTTTATTTTTGATATATATAAAAAAAGAGGCAAGGTTCTGGTTCAGAACCGGGAACTAAACCTTAGTAACTAAGGTTAAGGTTCGGTTCCAACCTTGGAGGAACCGGAATCGTCTAAAATCGGAACCTACCCAGAACCATGGTCACCTCTAGCTTTACACAATCCAGTGCAAATCATACTTTGTTAACTAAAGCTATTGGTGGAAGTTTCACGGTCCTTTTAGTTTATATGGATGATGTTGTGCTTGCTTGCAACAATTTGGATGAAATAGTTAGGGTCAAGGATTATTTACAAAAAGAATTCACTATCAAAGATCTTGGTGATCTTAAGTACTTTCTTGGACTTGAGGTGGCTTGATCTAGTAAATGGATTAATCTATGTCAGAAGAAATATACACTTGACCTTCTCAAAGGTGCATAATTCATGGAATGTATGTCTTGTCCTACACCTATCTTACCTGAAACAAGGCTGTCTAAAGAAGGTGGTACTCTTCTGGAAGACTTCACTCAATATAGAAAGCTTGTTGTGAAATTGCAATACCTCACAACCACAAGGCTAAACTTGAGCTTTGTAGTTCAACAACTAGCTCAATTTCTTGATTCTCCAACAGATCTTCAGTTAGCAGCAATACATATAGTTTTGAGGTACTTAAAGAGTAGTATTGGTCAAGGACTCTTTTTCCCAGCACATAATGATCTTCAAATGCAAGCTTTTTCTTATAGTGATTGGGGGTACTTGTGTGGATACAAGAAGATTAGTTACTGGTATTGTATACTTCTAGGAGGTGCATTGGTGTCATGGAAGAGTTAAAAACACAACACCATCAGTAGGAGTTCATCAGAAGCAGAGTATAGGCCTCTTGCAACTACAACTTGTGAGTTACAGTGACTTCAATTTCTCTTAACTGATTTGCAAGTCAATATAAACACCCAATTCCTTTATTCTGTGACAATCAATCTACTATACATTTCGCTCAGGCTCTAGTGTTTCACGAGCGAACCAAACATATAGAGGTTGACTGTCACGTTGTAAGGACAAAAATTTAGAATGGCTTGATAGTTTTGCTACCAGTCTCTTCTAAAAATCAGCTAGCTGATTGCTTCACCAAGGGACTTTCTTC
>AWWV01008561.1:0-70351 GCA_001974805.1 Corchorus capsularis
TATTCACTTTTTACCGAAAATAAAATATTACTATTCACTAAACTAAAATAGTGGGTTTCTTGGGATTTAAGGCCTAAGAAAATGAAATTCTCATGGCAATAGTGCACATATTTTATTTAAAAAAAAAGTGCACATATTTAATTTAGGGTTAAGCTTATCCAAGAAAAAAGCAAAATTTTTTTGGCCAGAACAAAAAAGCAAATCAAACAAGGACATCTTCATCACTCTTTATAGAAGAAGTTGTTTGTCCTATATTTGTGTCCATTAAATGTTGTCACATGGATTTTTTTAATTATTTGTATGAATTCTTATTTATTTTCAAATTTAACACTACAAGAAACTGACAGTGTTGTCACGATCAAGTTTGGAGCGGAATTTTCCCGCAGCAAATTAGCCACGGGATTTGCCACGGGAAAAGCTTTCCCCGCTTCAAAATCCGTGGCTAAACGTAGCAACGGGGCATCTCGTTGCAAAATCCGAGGGACGTTTTCTAACTGGTACGCGTTGAGCGGAGAAGGAGATACCGTTTCAAATACCGTGCCTATTAGCCACAGGATTTGCAACAAACATTTTCCGACAACTTTTGCCACGTCTTTTGCGAAATACTCGTGGCAAATTCCATGATAAATGTGATTAAATTTCCTGTGGGTAAGCCCGTTTCAAATTTAATTTTTATTTTTTGAGTAATTGTTTGAGGCTTTGAGCCAAAACGTTGCTTTGGGTGTATTACCACAAAGTGTTTCATCAAAATTGCTCTAGGATGAAGAAGAATATGAATCTGAAGAAACATCGGATGATGAAGATGATGCAAACCCCTCTAATGGTTACTAATCTTTGTTGGTTTCACTTGTTTGATGGAATATTACAATTGTTTGATGAAATTGTGTATTACAATTGTTTGATGGAATATTATATCATCTCAAAACTCTATAATGTCCCCCAAAATTGTGTAATTGCTAATAACTCAAAAACCCGTGGGAAAATTCTTAGCTATTTGGCACGGCCTTTGCCACAACTTTTCAATTTGCCACGGGTTTTGCAGCGGGTTTACAGATTCCCGTGGCAAAAGTTGTGACAAATTGAGAGATGATTGACCTCAAACCCTACACTTATATGAGTTAGTAATTGGCTAATGATCACATAATTGCATTTATATCATCTCAAAATTCTATATTATCCCCCAAAATTGTGTAATTTCTAATTACTTAAAAAAATTTAATTGAATCTTTACACAATGTCATAATATACAAATGTGTTAGTAGTGTGTTCATAGATAGTATTACAAATACATTTGGCCAATTAAGTCTAGTTAAAATTTTGATTTTTTTCCACTCCCCGAACTATTTTACATTAAATTCTACACCAAATACTCAAGTTAAACACAAGAGGGTACCATAAAAACCTTTAAATTTATGGGAACTTCAAATTATCTCTGTTTAGGGTAAAATTCTTAGACATGAATTCTATATTTGCCACGGTTTTTGAAACGGTTTTCTTAAAGGTGCAGAATTCATGGAATGTAAGCCTCGTCCTACACCTATCTTACCTGAAACAAGGCTGTCTAAAGAAGGTGGTACTCTTCTGGAAGACTTCACTCAATATAGAAAGCTTGTTGTGAAATTGCAATACCTCACAACCACAAGGCTAAACTTGAGCTTTGTAGTTCAACAACTAGCTCAATTTCTGGATTCTCCAACAGATCTTCACTTAGCAGCAATACATATAGTTTTGAGGTACTTAAAGGGTAGTATTGGTCAAGGACTCTTTTTCCCAGCACATAATGATCTTCAAATGCAAGCTTTTTCTTATAGTGATTGGGGGTACTTGTGTGGATACAAGAAGATTAGTTACTGGTATTGTATACTTCTAGGAGGTGCATTGGTGTCATGGAAGAGTTAAAAACACAACACCATCAGTAGGAGTTCATCAGAAGCAGAGTATAGGCCTCTTGCAACTACAACTTGTGAGTTACAGTGACTTCAATTTCTCTTAACTGATTTGCAAGTCAATATAAACACCCAATTCCTTTATTCTGTGACAATCAATCTACTATACATTTCGCTCAGGCTCTAGTGTTTCACGAGCGAACCAAACATATAGAGGTTGACTGTCACGTTGTAAGGACAAAAATTTAGAATGGCTTGATAGTTTTGCTACCAGTCTCTTCTAAAAATCAGCTAGCTGATTGCTTCACCAAGGGACTTTCTTCAACCACATTTATTTCTTCATTTTCCAAACTAGGAATATTAAACATATACTCTCCGGTTTTAAGGGGATGTTAGAGTTAATTAAGAGTTAGTGAAGTTAGTTAGATGGTTAGTTGTGAAGCTTAGAGTTAGTTAAGTCATATAGCTAACCCTCATTTTGTACATTATATATATTCCCATAATTCATCAATGAAATCACACGTTTTGCCTTTCATTTTATTGTTTTTATATCGCCTTTTGAGAAATTTCTTAATTGGAGTGTTTTGAATAGAGAAAATCGAAGATGGGAGAGCTTATTCCTATATGGGGTCCGATGCGACTCGACACCGGACTAATCGAAGTTTGATGAAATTACCGGATACCGAAGGGTTAGTACCAAGAAAATCTAATATCATAAAAGTTAGTTAACTTTAAATCCTTTAATTTCGTAATGATCTGTATTTGCAAATACTCTATCATTTCTTTAATTAATGTTATATTATTGATCAAACGAATATATATTTTTAATATACTGCTATTCACTTTTTACCGAAAATAAAATATTACTATTCACTAAACTAAAATAGTGGGTTTCTTGGGATTTAAGGCCTAAGAAAATGAAATTCTCATGGCAATAGTGCACATATTTTATTTAAAAAAAAGTGCACATATTTAATTTAGGGTTAAGCTTATCCAAGAAAAAAGCAAAATTTTTTGGCCAGAACAAAAAATCAAATCAAACAAGGACATCTTCATCACTCTTTATAGAAGAAGTTGTTTGTCCTATATTTGTGTCCATTAAATGTTGTCACATGGATTTTTTTAATTATTTGTATGAATTCTTATTTATTTTCAAATTTAATTAATCTAAATTATATAAAAATTAAAGTAGAAAAAAAGACAAACAAATTATACTTTCAAAAGTGTAAAAAAAACAAGAGGGAAAAATTGAGATAAGATGATAACTCATTCAGACGATATTTGTTTGTTTTTAGCTTTCCATTCTTTTGATAATCTTTTAGAGTAAATTCAGTTAATTTCTGCTAAAGATACTTTAGATGTAACTTGTCTTAGAATTGATTAATATTCTTTAATTTTCTTTTCTTTTGTAAAAAAAAAAGATTACATAAGAAATGAGAAAGATTTCTTAAAACTATTCTTTCATTTATTGGACATATATATTGAAAAAAGGCATGCTCATTTGTCAATGAGGCAACATCGACAATTATACCCATGACTTTCTTGCATCTACTACATGCTTTATTGCCTTAAAAAAGATGAAAGCTCAAGCGTTCTCCATTATCTTTCTTTTTCTATATGCTTTTGAGTAGGTGGTTTATTAATTACTTGTTTTTAATACTAACAAAATTTAACAACCAAATCACCAAGGAATTTTAATTTGGAAAAAAAAAAAAACAATGGTCACTAACTTTACAGATTCCAAGGTATCACACCCACTATTGGAGTCCTATTTTGTATGGTCTTTGCCCCATCATTTTGCTTTCAGCGTGTAACCTTTCACTAATTAAAATCTTACTTTAGGCAGCATAACTAGCTTTAATTTTTAATAAGTGTTGTGTTAAAATGAGTTCAAAATGGCTAATTGAGCTAAAAAGCTGCAAAATAAGATTCCTATTTACCGATCGCCATCCCTTTTAGTGACTCAGACCCAATCAAACGAATATAACATGCGTTGGTTAGGCAACTATATATCTCCATCATTGCTATTTTATGTCTATATATATATATATATATATATATATATATATATATACACTATATCTCTTTTCGACACAAACATATATCAATATTTATCGTCGAAATAAATCATCCTATATTAACCTGAATAAGATTTGATAAGTTTTCTTATTTAAAAGTACTTTTTACCCTTTATTATCATTAATATTTACTTCCTACCAATAAGGAGTTGGATCAAGTGGTAAGCGGTCTGTTCCAGCTTAAGTAGGTCTCGGATTCGAGACTTTGCGTACGCAGCTACCCCTGTTGGGAGACTCACCCACCATAACCAGGTGCACGACGCGGGTCAAATCCAGATTAATCAAGACAAAGTCTTGGATACCGGATATGTGATAAAAAAATAATAATAATATTTACTTCCTAACTAGCCACACTTGTCAAAAGAAAAAAAAAATTAATTAGTTAATAAACTTTACGGGGTAAGTTTTAAAACATAAGACATTTATCAAAGTATAGTATTAGTGATTGCAATTGACTCATATTATAAGGAGAGACGATTGAGTGGTAACATTTTGATGGGATATATTTGTCATCACTCTTTCTTATTTAGTGGTAACATTTGGATGGGATATATAAGTGTTGCGTCAAAAATCTCTTTGGAGAGTTTCTGCGAAAACGACTTAATGACAGCATAGGGGTGTGCCAGTCAATTTGCTGAAATTGACAAAGAGAGCGTAAACAACAAGATCTGGTGCAAAACGCATCAGATCAAAAGATCAGAGCGATTTGTGGGGACTGGATCAAAGTCACACCGGAGCATTTAAATAATTGGATCCACGAGAGTAAGACTTCCTAAACAAGAATGCTTCAAGAGCAGAGATTGATTGAGATTGAAACTGAAACAGGGGGAAAAGAGCAATTTGATTGCTGTCTTTTCTAAAATAAACAAGAGATTGATGTTTTTATGTCTGGAGACGGGATTGAACAAGAAAAATATAAAGAACGAGTAAGAACTCGTGATGAACAAGAGTAAAAAGGCGTAGAGCTTGAAAGAAAATTGCGTTGGGCAAGTTTGTAAGACGAGTGATATCTGTGAGTTGTGAGAACTGCCTTTGAAGCTCTAGAACTGGTTCCTTTATATTGGGGGTGGCATGGGCCTAAAATCTGGTGGGCTTTACTTGCTGAGGAAGTCGACTCTTCTGATTGGTCGGAGGAAACTTCCAGGAAGTTGCAGTGAAGCTTCCTTCTCCTTCTAATTGCAGCAGCAGGTGATAGGAGGGTGAGGAGAGGAGGATGAGGTGTCCCTCATAGCATGGTAGGCGACTTCACCCTCATGGTACCTAGGTAGCATGAGGCACTAGATAACATCTGTTGTATCAGGTGTAGTCTCTGTTACGTCCAATGGGCAAAATCACTTAATTGGCTAAGAGGTAACCCTGGGTCTTGGAACTAAACACCCTAGCCACGAAATTACTCTGACTTAGCCATATGTAGCTCTTCAAATCATCAAAATATCTTTTAATTAAGAACTATGGCTAAACCGGGGTGATAAAGCCACTTTGTCCTTAACTGAAAAGAATGCAAAAGTTGCAAACGAGGTCGGATTGAGCCCAAACTTCACCAGTAGGGTTCGTATATAAGCCATAGACCATGGTAAAAATCTTGGCTTGATTCGAGCCTTCCTTCATAGCAAACTGGACTTCACACCTCAAACTGTCCTTAAATGAAAAACTAGCATAAGTTTTCATTCTAAGTCTGATCGGGATGAAACTTTGCCAAGGGACTTAGATTCTCTCCACAAGACTATGGAAAAAATTCTAAGTAAAACCGAGCTCTCCTTCATGGTGAACTAGGTTTCTCTCCCTGAATTGTCCTTAAATGAAAAACTAGCATAAGTTTTTCATTCTAAGTCCAATGAAGCTAATTTTCCTTCAGTAGGCTTAGATTATCTCCATAAATCTATGGGAAAAAATCTAAGTAAAACCGAACTCTCTAACATAGAGAAGTTGATTTGTCACCCCAAACTGTCCTTAACTGAAAAACTTGCATAAGTTTTTCATCCTAAGTCTGTTTGAGATGAAATTTAGCTAGGATGACCTATGTGACCCAAGGATCATCATGGTAAAACCCCCTGTTAGAGCCGCACCCCTTAGCTAGATCAATTTCCTTGATTTTGCCTTTTGAGTACTACTAGTTGGGCGACCTGATCACTATACTAGGGTTATCACATATGAGGGGTGTGAAAGATAAAATCCCACACCTCCCTTAGTTGACAAACTCTTGCCCTCTGCCTCCTCAGTGCAAGGGGTGAGGAGACTGCTTCCTATGACTAGGACGGCCTTCCCTGAGTATGGGAAAGACTTTAGATTATTTTATTCCATGATAATTTCTCCCACCTGCATGGTCAGGTAGCATACAACTCCCTTCCTTACTCTCTGCTTGCACTATCAGCTTGCAGTATCCAAGGAAGCTGCTCCCTTGAGGCCTGTCATACCACACCCATAGGCAGGGGCGGCATTCATGGAGAAAATAATAATAATTATTCCAAAAATAATAATTATTTATTAATTTAATTATTAATTTTGGCCCTTATCTAATTAACTGCAAAATTTTCCTAATTCTGATAGAATCAGGGTGGTGCAGAAATTAAGTTTCATCAATATTTTTGATTAAATCCTGACCACTCATCTTAATTTACTTTATGCAAAGACCAATTTACCCTCAATTGTAAATTGAGGTATAGACAATAAGAGAAGCCTTGTTATTGTTTGTTGCATCCAAATGGGCTTCCTCTTTTGGTTTGATAATAGAAAATGACTCACGAAATATAGTTAGTTGGGTGGAAAAACCTGATGAAGTTCCTTGGAGACATAGGAAATGGGTTGCTCGCATATTAGTGCTTGCAAAGAATCTAACATATTTTAGAATTAAGTATATTTCAAGGGAGGCTAATGGCGAGGTGACTTACGTCCACAACAAGGGGGAGATAGATATATTCTTATTTCTTGAAAAAAAAAATGCTATAACGACTATACATCACACAACCTAAGATATATTCATCAGGATAGCAGGTACGCGCAGGTGTAGATTAACAACCAACACTCATCAACCCCATAAATTGATGCGCCCAAGGCTTATCATGGACTTGAAGATAAGCATGGAGAGCAAGGAGAGGATGTGCAAGGTCTGCAAGGAAGCATGAAGATGCATGGAGATCATGGAGATATCAATAAGCATGTTTCAAGTATCAAGAAGATGTCATTCGATCCATTGAATCTACCTATTAGTCCGATGACAAGAGCAAGAGCTAAGAGGTTCAAGGATGCACTTATGGGCCTTGTTCGAACTCATCTAGATGATATGAAGACCATCAAAGATCAATTGAAGAGCTTTGGAGATGATTTAAGCATGAAGAAACCACTTGAAGCCAAGCTTCTCACCTTGCTTGCGATTGAGACCTTGGGCTTGTTTAGGTCTAATCGGCCTTATGAGGCCTTATTCTATCTTAGATTAGCTTATCTTTATGTTTAGATGACATTAGGGTTGGGTCTTGTTTGACTAAGTCTAATCCTTGCTTAATTATGCTTTGTTATTTATTTTTCCTAATTGGATTTGGATTAGTTTTCCTTGTCTTTTTTTTTGGGCTTGTAAGGCCTTATAGCTGCCTATACTTCTTTAGGATTAGGTTAAGGACGTCCCATACCTCTATATAAGGGATCCATATCACCTATTGTAAACCAAGTTAAGTTTTCCAATCAAAGAGAGTTCTTTTGAGAATTTAGCTTCATTGTTCTAGTTTGAACATATTTAGAAATTCTTCAATCTTGTAGAGTCCTAGCAACTAATTAGATAGTGATTATCTAATTGTGATTCTTGTGATCTTAGGTTGTTAATTGCATGTCTAATTAATCATATAAGGCTAATGAACGAAGATAGGATCCTTGGGAAGAATATCGATTTCAACAAGTTTAGAAGTTGGGTGATTCAAGTTGATCATTGGCAAGTCTTGATGGTGGATTTGAACCAAAGGCAACTAGGTTCGTATCAATTGGTAATCAGAGCATAGGTTTTCATCTTCAATCGGTAAATTTATCCTTCTACTCATCATTCATCAAGTTCTTGTTCCATCTTCATCCATATCACAAAGTTGAAAATAAAAAATTCAGAAACTTGTAATTTTTATTCTAGATTCATTGTTGCTTTGATTGAGCTGAAATTTGAGATTTGGAGTCCTCATACATCAAGGTTATATCGAAAGATATTAAAAAAAAATTAAAAAAAAATTCGACCAAAAACTTGTGAACTTTGTTCTGCATTCATTAGTGGTCCGAATTGGTTGAAATTTTAGATTAAGGGTTTTTACATCTTGATCTTTCTGGGAAAAATAGTGAAAATTAAAAAATAAAAATAAAAAGTTTGCGGATTTGGAGGTTTTTTGGGGATTAGGGTTTGTAATTTTGCAATTGATCTTAATTGTTGCAATTAGCCCTTATTGGAGAAAAAATTGAGAGTAATTGATAGTGTGTTTAGAGATTTTGGGAAGCTTTTGCTGTAATTGAAGTGTTAATTTGAAAGAATTCAGTTCGGAAGCTCATTGATTTCAAGTTGGAAATTAAGTGGTATAACTAGGGTTTTTAAGAGCTTGAAATTGGATATTGCGATTTGGTTGTTTGATTGTGTTTTTGCAGCAAATTGGGATTACCTACATCGACATAAGGGTGCTGCAAATTGGTTGGGTTTTGTTTTAAGATCAGTTACCTTTGATTCACATTAAGTTGTTGCTACTAATTATTTGTTCCTCAAGTAGGTCACGAGAAGAGCGAATTGATCCTTACAAGTTGTTCTTATTAGGCCTATTGAAGTTAAAAGGAGTGGTAAAAGACACAATTGTGTGAGATCATCAAGAGTGATTAGAGGGCCGCCAACGCATAGGTTGAGTGCAAACACGAGAGCACAAAAGTGGTAATCACACACACACTCATTGTGAGGAATTTTGTTTATCTTTACTAACCTTTTTGTGCAGGAACAATGGGAGATAAGGGGGATGGAGAAAATCAAGAAGTAAACATGACTACCTTGTTGCAAACTCTAGTGCAAAGAATGGACATAATGTCTACTCAACTTGATCAAAGGATGGATACCTTAGAAGCTGAAAATCAACAAAGAGCTAATCTTGCTCAATTACCACCACCAAGGAGAGGTGAATTGGGAGATGATGTTAGGGAGCTGCAAGCTCAAAGGCAAGTTGTTAAGGGAGGTCCATTAGATCAATTAAGGGAGCAAGAAGCTGGAGGGCAAGCTTATCTAGACAATTTGCGGCTTAGAAGAGGTGGTGATAGAGATGAGCTTAAGGACAACATCAAGTACAAGATTCCTAAGTTCAATGGAAGGGGAGTTCCTGAAGATTACTTGGATTGGGAGTCAAAGTTGGATATGTACTTCGATTATCATCCTTATGCCGAATCTAAGAAGGTACAAATTGCAATTCTTGAATTTGTTGAGAATGCACTTAATTGGTGGAATCAATTGGTTCAATCTAGGAGGAGAAATAGGGAGAGGCCGATTGATACATGGGCTGATTTGAAGAGTGCTATGAGGAGGAGATTTGTGCCAAGTTACTACATCAATTCTCTTTATCAAAGATTGCAAGTTTTGAGGCAAGGATCTAAGAGTGTTGATGAGTACTATTTGGAGATAATGTTGTTGATGTCTAGGGCTGAAGTTGAAGAAGTTCCACAAGCAACTATGGCTAGATTTCTTGCTGATTTGAATAGGGAGATTCATGATATAGTTGAGATGTAATAACATTATGATTTAGAGAAGATGTTGCAACATGCATTGAAGGCGGAGGGTCAAGTGAATAGGGGTAATTCGGCCAAGAAAGGATTTTCATCATCTAGTAGCTCATGGAAAAATCCTTACAAGAAAGAGGAAAGGAAGGAAAAGGAGAGTGCAAAGAAGGAGTTTGTAAGTCCTAAAACCGAAAGTAAGGGTTCTAGTTCTAGTTCATCATCAAAATCTCACATCAAGTGTTTTAAGTGTCAAGGATTTGGTCATTATGTTAGGGATTGCGTTAACAAGAAGGTGATGTATTTCAAATGAGCATGGTGAGCTTTTGAGTGAAAAAGAGGATTTTAATCTAGATTCTAGTGGGGATGGTGATTATGAGGGGGACGCTGATGAGGCTGCAATTGATGATGGAGATGAGTTACCACCACTTAAGAGTTTGGTAGTTAGAAGAACTTTGAGTTCATATGTGAAAGGTGATGTGCAAAATCAAAGGGAGAATTTGTTTCACAATAAATGTTATGTGAATGGAAAACCTAGTAGTGTGATCATCGATTGTGGGAGTTGTACAAACATAGCTAGTGTTTATTTGGTGAAGGAGTTACAACTATCTACTTCTAAGCATCCTAAACCATATAGCTTAGGTTGGTTCAATTATAGAGAAGAAATTAGTATTAACAAACGAGTTTTGGTTACTGATCTTTCTTTGGGCAGGTACAAAGAGGATGTCTTGTGCGATATCTTGCCAATGCAAGCTTGTCATGTGTTACTGGGAGACCTTGGCAATATGAAAACAAAGTTCAACATGATGGAGGGACAAACAAGTACTCTTTTATGTGCGGTAAGATTCCTATTACTCTAGTTCCTTTATCACCTCAAGAAGCTTTGAAAGATCAATTTAAACTAAGATATGATTTTGCTAAATTAGAGGCTGAATTTAGGATTAAAGAAAAGGTAAGTCCGAACCTAGTTTAAGTGTTATTTGCGATGACACTAAACCTGTTTTGGGTGAAAAGAAAGTTAGTTCTAAGAAAGTTGTTAAATAGTGTATGTTAGCTACTAAGAGTGGGATTCAGAGTGCTTTACATGAGAATTCTGTTTTGATCTTACTTTTGTTTCGAAATACATTAATGGGTACTAACAACTTGGTTGGAGAACTTCCAAGCAATATTGTTTCTCTTTTGAGTGATTATGCAGATGTGTTTCCTGAGGAAATTCCTAGTGGATTGCCTCCAATTAGAGGAATTGAGCATCAAATTGATTTCATTCCTGGAGCACAAATTAAGAAAGATTCAATGATGTGTTTATATGATCTATCTTTTCCTTATGTGGTGCGATATAAGAAAGGTAAGGAGAATATAGTGGCTGATGCACTATCAAGAAGGTATGTATTGCTATCCACACTTGATTCTAAATTTCTAGGATTTGAGTACATTAAAGACTTGTATGCTTTGGATCTTACTTTGGTGATATCTATAAAGCATGTGCTAAATCTGGTTTTGGGAAGTATTATATGCATGATGGTTTCTTGTTTAAAGAATCTAGATTGTGTATTCCTTCTTGTTCTATGCGTGAGTTGTTATTAAGTGGGTACCATCAAATTCACATGAAAGAGGGTGATGCCTATCAACCACATTTTATATGTACATTTAATAGGTTTTCTAAGATGGCACACTTTATTACATATTCTAAGACTGATGGTGCCATTAATGTAGCTAACTTGTTCTTTAGGGAGATTGTTAGATTGCATGGAAGGCCTAGAACCATTGTTTCTGATAAAGATACTAAGTTCTTAAGTCACTTTTGGAGAACTTTATGGGTTAAGTTAGGTACTAAGTTGTTGTTTTCAACTACTTGTCATCCTCAAACCGATGGCCAAACTGAAGTAGTTAATAGGACTTTATCTACCATGCTTAGAGTTTTGATTAAAAAGAACTTAAGAACTTGGGAGGATTGTTTGCCATATGTAGAATTTGCGTACAATAGAAGCATACATAATACTACTGGTTATTCACCTTTTAAATTGTGTATGGTTTTAATCCTTTGACTCCTTTGACTCCTTTGGATTTGATGAGTTTACCTTTGAGTGTGCAAGTCGACATGGATGGTAAAAGAAAGGCTGAATTTGTTAGAGAACTTCATGAGAAGGTTAGAGCGCAAATTTAGAAGAAAACTCAACACTTCATGAAGATGGCTAACAAGGGGCGCAAAGAAGTTATCTTTGAGCCTGAAAATTGGGTTTGGTTACATCTAAGGAAAGAGAGGTTTCCTGAGAAGAGGAAATCCAAGCTTTTACCAAGAGGAGATGGTCCATTCCAAGTGTTAAAGAGGATTAACAACAATGCCTACAAGCTAGATCTTCCTAGTGAGTATGGTAATGTAAGTGCTACCTTTAATGTTGCTGACTTGTCTCTTTTTGATAATGATGCATATTTGAGGATAAATCTTCTTCAAGGGGGAGGGGATGATGCGCCCAAGACTTATCATGGACTTGAACACAAGCATGGGAGGATGTGCAAGGGATGCAAGGAAGCATTGAGATCATGCAGATATCGATAAGCATGTTTCAAGCATCAAGAAGATGCCATTCGATCCATTGAAGCTACCTATTTGTCCGATGACAAGAGCAAGAGCTAAGAGGTTCAAGGATGCACTTATGGGCCTTGTTCGAATTCATCTAGATGATATGAAGATCATCGAAGATCAATTGAAGAGCTTTAGAGATGATTTGAGCATGAAGAAACCACTTGAAGCCAAGCTTCTCACCTTGCTTGCGATTGAGACCTAATTGGGCTTGTTTAGGTCTAATTGGCCTTATGAGGCCTTATTCTATCTTAGATTGACTAAGTCCAATCCTTGCTTAATTATGCTTTGTTATTTATTTTTCCTAGTTGGACTTGGATTATTTTTCCTTGTCTTTATTTTTGGGCTTGTACGGCCTTATAGCCGCCCATACTTCTTTAGGATTAGGTTAAGGACGTCCCTTACCTCTATATAAGGGTTCCATATCACCTATTGTAAACCAAGTTAGGTTGTCCAATCAAAGAGAGTTCTTTTGAGAATTTAGCTTCATTGTTCTAGTTTGAACATACTTAGGAATTCTTCAATCTTGTAGAGTCCTAGCAAACAATTAAATAGTGATTATCTAATTGTGATTCTTGTGATCTTAGGTTGTTAATTGCAGGTCTAATAAATCATATAAGGCTAACGAACGAAGATTGGATCCTTGGGAAGAATATCGATTTCAACAAGTCTAGAAGTTGGGTGATTCAAGTTGATCATTGACAAGTCTTGATAGTGGATTTGAACCAAAGGCAATTAGATTCGTATCAATTGGTAATCAGAGCGTAGGTTTTCATCTTCAATAGGTAAATCTATCCTTCTATTCATCATTCATCAAGTTCTTGTTCCATCTTCATCCATATCACAAAGTTGAAAATCAAATATTCAGAAACTTGTAATTTTTATTCTAGATTCATTGTTGTTTCGATTGAGCTGAAATTTGAGATTTAGAGTCCTCATGTATCAAGGTTATATAAAAAAATATTAAATAATAAATAAATAATAAATTTTTCAACCAGAAACTTGTGAATTTTGTTCTGCATTGATTAGTGGTCCGAATTGGTTGAAAATTTAGATTTAGGGTTTGGCGATGCCCGGAATTTGGGAATGATTTTCCGTTAATGCCCGGAATTTGACGATGGTTTCTCTGGTTTTCCTATACCACATGTGTTAATCACTAAGAAAAACTGCCACAATACATTGACATTCCACCTAATCAAAATGTTATATCAAACTTAACTAATACCTGCAACCACTCATTCCACAACTCCTTTGAGCCAACAAGTTGATTACCGTGTTGATTAAGAACAAAACCAAAGTGGAACATGTCTGAAATTATCATGTGCTCCCTCATCATCATCTTAATCTTTCTCAATATTGCAACACGACCTAGATTCTTTCCAGGACAGCGGTGGTTGAACATTGGTTCAACTGTTGCAATCCAACCTGGTCTAAGCAATATCACTTCACCTTGCATGCTTTGGATGCACTGTAATAGCACATTTTCTTCCTTAAAAGACCATGAAACCCTCCTTTGTCTGGGAGCATTCTTATTCAATCCTACTCCTTGCATTACTAAATTCAACAAAAAATTGCAACAAATATGGTAAGTTTAGATACACATATTTGCAATAGTAAATAAACCCAAATTTACTAAATTTAGAAAAGGTTCATTGTCAAAACTTCAACACAATTGCACAATATACATAGCCATTTAAAATTCTAAACCGAGAGCTAAGTTTAGACTTTACCAAACATTAAATCCAAGTTAAGAAACTGCCTCATCACAAGGCCTTTAAGGCTGGAAGAAGTAGGATTAGCCCTAAACCATGCCTCCCATATCTCATCAGGCCCCTCGACTATGTGGGTATAGAAGCTATACCTAAATCCAAATTCAAACATACTATTTCCCAATAAATAGTTGTTTTCAGAATCTAAACTTTCATATACAGCTCATCTAAGGTAAAATGTTTCCTAGGATACATTTTCCTATAGAAGTCAGCCAACTTGGTGATCTTAATGTAGGTTGTGAAGCCTACAGGGGTGTCCTCAGCATTGAATGTATCAACCATGGGGTCAACAATGGCATCTATGTCATTTTCAGTCCAGTTCTCATCACAAGGGTTTTGTTGAACCCTTCCAGCCATAACACACACTGAATTAAAGTTCAGCAACCATTTAAATTACAAATTTGGGCAGCAAACAACACCCAACCACAATATATAGAAAATAAAAAAATTTCACAATGAATTTCCATTAATTAAAGGAAAATTTATAGCCTTAAAAGCTAATTAGATACAATACAATAACCTTCCCAATACCCATTCTTTAATCAAACCCTAAACTCCATACATTAAAATCTAATCAGACCTATGCATTAGATTTAACTCCTTATGTGTTTGAATTTTTTTCCTCTTAGTAATGGAGTGTCTGGGTTTGCAGCAATCAAACAGTGCACAACTCATGAGATTCCTCTAACATTTTAGACTCATTATTCATCTTAAATCCAAAACCAACCGAGTCCTTAGCAAGTTGATATTCCTTTTTTAATTTACTAATATGACGACTTAATTTAAAAAGACACTGCCCTTTCCAAGGATATCTCTTAAGAAACCGAGCCTCAAGTCTAAACACATATATCTACTCAGTAGACTTAGGCTTAGGGTCATAAACCTTGAACCAATCCTCCGGCAATTAATCAACAATGACATCAATGTCAACCTCTAACCAATCCTCACAAATAGGAAATCTTGAACTCGAAACTGTATTGAAGAAAACTATAGGCCTATTTATTGACAAACATATTAAAAATCACACAATGGCAACCCCAATACGAACATAGCAACATCAATTACATATTCACAATTTAGAAACCCCAACAACAACATACCGTCAAAATCAGTAAATTAACACCTAAATTAACACAAAAAACTGAAATTAACACAGGAAATACCCAAATTCTTACAAAATCAGCAAGCCTAAACCCAAGTAATTAACTAAACCCAATCAAAATAGACAAATCAACAGCAAATCAGCAATAAAATCCAATCATTTACATATAATGAACAAAACCCAATGAAACAACCCAAATCTAAACCAAATCAACAAGTAAAATCCCATCATGTGCATGTAATGAACAAAACGCAATCAAAATACCCAAGTATAAACCAAATCAGCAAGTAAAAACCCATAATTTGCAAGTATTAAACAAAACACAATCAAAATGGTAATCGAAAACCCATAATTTTCATGTAATTAACAAACTCATTAAACCAAATCAGCAAATCAACAGCTAAACAAAAATAAAACCCAAAACCTAAAAATTGAACCCTGGAATAAACCAAACAAAGAGAAAATCGTACCAACTCATTGGTGGAACGTTGCAACGAAAACGGAGGCTCAAGGGGAGTCGACGGTGACACGAATTGACAGCGTGGTGCTCCGACAACATTCATTGCAACTATAAAAGAGGGAAGAAGAGGAGAGTCGGGGAAGAGTTTGTGGGTTTTGGGGAAAAAAGAAAATCATATAGCTTATATTTGGCTGGGTTTTTCGGTATTTTTGAAATATAACTAGGATAAAATGGGAAAGTAGAAAATTAATATTTAAGTGGGATGGCCAGGTATCAAGGATACCCTTTTGAAAGGTGGGTATTTTGATATCCGCGCGTCCTTCGCACCGCAGGAATAACAGCGTGTATGACTATCTCGGGTACCCACCGTTACAGGAACCAAACATGGGCATTTTACTTAAAAAACATGCCTTACCTGGGTATATAACGGGATACCCGCAAAACAAATGGCGCCATAAGGTTATAGCCAAAACGTACTGCATGAAGGAGAATTGCTAAAGGTTAATATGAGTGGAAGTTGAGCATTGGCGTTAGTAGCAACAAGTTTACTGAAGCTTGAAACTAACATGGGATTAAAAGTAATTACTGCATTAGAGAAACTTGAATTTTCAATGAGGGGAGCAGAAGAGTTGTAGAAAACGTGAATTGACATATATGGGTAGACTACTCTGAAGTTAAAATATTGTAAAAGAAAAATCACTTACGGTGTTTTGTATATTAAGTGATAAGTAGACTACCAATGGTTGGCATTAGGGGAGCAGAAGAGTTGTAGAAAACATGAATTGACATATATGGGTAAACGTGAAAAATCACTTACCAATGGTTGGAATTAGGGGAGAAGAAGAGCTGTAGAAAACGTGAATTGAAATATATGGGTAGACTACTCTGAAGTTAAAATATTGTGAAAGAGAAGTCACTTACAGTGTTTTGTATTAAGTGATAAGTAGCTTCCCATCAATTTATCCAATTAAATGATTTTTGGTTGAAAATAAACTATTTGGTTGCTTGTGATAAATATTATCAAACACATGGAAAATTTTGAAGTATTGAAAATATTAATGTTCAACACTTAATCAAACAAAGCCTAAATCTAAATTTAGTAAATAGTAAAATATAATAACATTGATTGATTTAAAGAGGCGACAATTGATTTAGGCTTTAAAGTCCATTAATTAAAACGCAATACTTGTATTTTATTTTATTAAATATTTAAGAAAAGAGTAAAACCTAATTAATTTTAATATTTATGTCGTATTGTCTTTCCTACAATCCAATTTTTCCTTGGAAGATAGTCATGTCTTTTGTAAAAAGAAATTCTCAAGCTAATTTTTCACCAATTGAAAAATATGAAGATGATGCAACAATGATACCCGGATATGAAGATCATCTCAATAGTGATGATGACAATATTAAAGATATTGAAGCCCTTAATACAAATACAAAGACTAATAGTCAAATTGTTCGTGAATCTAATGTAATAAATCAATCGAACTCAACAACCAAACCTTTGTTAGATGAAGTTATTATGAAAGGTTCTCCAGATGTTAAAAGCCCATTAGATGTAAAGTTTGAGAGTTAATGTATTGCAAGATTTTTTCACTAGCACTTATACTCACATCCATTCACACTTTCTTGGTGCTTCTGTTTTTTTTTGTTCAAAAATAAAGGTCTTGGTGCTTCTGTTGGGAAAATATGTAATGTTAAAAGATGTGCCGCTTTGTTGAGTAACCGACAATAATTTGAAAGGATTCACAAGAAAGTTGAAGAAGTTGAGAAAGATGGTTTATTGCATTCTTTAAAAAAATTCAACGTTGATAGATCGTGAGCCAAAAGCGAAAGGTTTAATTGCAGATGGATTCCATAACATGGGTCGCCATAAAGTTGATAAGGAGATTGTCCCTGCCTTATGTGCTAACGGTATTTCTTTTAATGTACTTAGAAATTCTCAATTTTGTAGGATGATAAGTGTTATTAATAATGCACAAAAAGGTTATAAAGCACCATCTTTTGAAAAAGTCAGAACTTATTTATTGGATGATGTGAAATCTAGTGTTAAAAATGAACTTCTGCCGGTGAAAGTTACCTGGTATACTGAAGGTGTATTTATTGTTTCTGACGGTTGGTCAAATGTGAAGAAAGAACCTTTAATCAATATTTTGGAAGTAAATAGTCGTTGGGGAATATTTTTATATAATGAAAATTGTGTTGCAGTTGAAAAAACAGGTTTAAAAATTGCTAAGCTATTATTCAAAGCTATTGATAAGGTGGGCCCTAATCTCATTCAAGTTGTCACGGAAAATGTAGCGAATTGCAATTAGTTCGAGAGGAAGTTTCAAACGTACATTCCCATGATTTTGGGTCTCTTTGTGTAGTTCATACTTTGAATTTGATATTTAAGGACTTAGCATGTACATTAGAATGGTTTGATGATAGATATTCAAAGGGCAAGAACATCGTCAAGTACCTTGTTAATAATGTGCATGTGTTTGCAACTTTTAGAAAACATTCAAAGTTGATACTTTTAAAGGTTGTAAAGACAAGGTTTACATCTCGTTATGTGATGCTTCAAAGACATGCTAAAGTTAGAGAGACCTTAGCTACTACTATTGTACTAAATTTATAGAAATAGTGGATGAAAAGTGGTGTCAATGTTACGCAACAAATGGGCCCATTGGTATCTGAATACATAGGTAGTGATTAGTTTTGGTATGAGTTGTATAGTTTGTTAGCTATCACAAAATTAATTTATAAATTAATTAGATTCTGTGATCATGATGGCCCAATTATGGGTGAAATATATAAATGGATGGATAATATGCTTGGTGAGATAAAAAAATGTTATAAGGAATGATAAATATGGTGATGAGTATAAAAGGATTGAAAAGATAGTGATTCATAGATGGGTAAAAATGAACTTTGTAGTCTTCGATTTGCTTTGTGTCCTAGATTTTATGATCTTAGTTATCTTAATACTCCAGCACTTGGAGGGATGGTTAAAAAGAGACCAAATGAAGGTAAAGAAGTGATGTCTTAGATTCTGAAAGCATCTAATAAAATATCTTCTGGTCCTCAAGAGGCAAGTCTATTGTGTAAGCAATATTCTGATTTTCACATGCGTAAAGGGTTTTCTAGTTCATCTAGTGCAATTTTAACTGCAATGACTATGGATGCAATTTAATGGTGCCGAATGTATGTGGTTTGGAAACTTCAGAGTTAGCTATAGTTGCTATGAAAATTTTGTCGCAACCGATAATTACATTCTCTGCTGAAAGAATTTTGAGCACCTATTCATATTTTTATACTGTCAAGAAATAGTAAATTTCTTTTACTTGTTCATGATATGATAACTTATTTTAATATGTAAATTTTAACTTTTTCCCTTTTTAAATACAAATTAATAATCAAGTTAAACTCAACTTGACCTGATAAGTTTGTGTTCATTCAATCCAACATTAGATTTGTTAGCAAGGTTCCATGAAAATTATAAAGAAGGGGCCTTCCAAGTCATTGATGTTATTCCAGAAGATGCATTGATTGATGATTCTAATGTTATATTCGAGGAAATGCAGTGGACATAATAACATGCAAGGAAGATATACAAATTACCTAAAGAAACACAACAGAGAATTCAACAACAATAATCGGTTGCAAACACATTTGATCCATATGAGAAAATTTTTGTATCCCTTGGAATATATCACATGATTTACAAAACATATATGCAGCTTCAAAGATCGATGACCAATAAAACCCATAGTCAAGTATATTACTAGTAGTTCATTTGGCATCAAAGTGACCTACACATGCATAAATTTGACAAATTTCAAAAATGGATACTTGTTCATGCTGTGGGATTCTTCTCCTAACTAATTGATCAGAACTAAAATGCCACAAATAGGGTTCATCACTCACATAACATATATCATCACTTTTCAACTTGTCCTTTTGATACCTACTTATATCACTAATTGATTTTCCAGTAACCAAATAGTTCATAATATCAGCATACCAGGGTAATTCAAAGATAAACATCATGAGTTTCTCAGATAAAAGAAGTCACTTAGTGGAGTACCATCTTTTTCAAATTATAGGCGACTTAAATTATTGGCAACCAAGTTTTCTACGGATTTTTTTTTTGTATTTGATAGCACTATTGAATTCCTGCAGCGAAACAAAATAATAGATCATTGTGGGTTTCGCGTCCTTCTTTGATAACAGATACCTAAGAGCTGCATCGTCAGAAAAGACAATAACGTTAGCAACAAGTAAATAATAACCAAATTTACATAATACAAGAAAAAAGAAACAAAATATCCTCTGTTGTAGTGTAATTTCTTTGTTTATGATTTTAGGTACGAGATGTATAATAAATGAAATGAGGAAACTTGTTAACTCTTTGCCCCAAAAAGTTCAAATGCATTGTCACTGCATCACACATAAACTCAAAAGATATATCTCATCTCTGTGGTTGAATAAAAGGCTCTAGCTAATACATATTTCAAGGCATCATATGCCACTTTGCAAGCATCATCAAAGTTGAAGTCCACATCTTTTTGAAGTAGAACCATATTCATTTTGTCTTCAATTCTTTGTAGGGCAAAGCATCATTCACATTACTAACAATAATGATTTTTTTAAGTGAACGTCATATTATAAAATTCTTATACAACTTGGGCAAAGAACATAAAAGATAAGAGTCTGATGCTTAACATCGATTATGACCCTAACACTTTATATGTCTATTATAATACTAATTCAAATAAAGACATCAATATAATCTCTTACATGTGTACTTTCTGACATCTAAAATGTGTTCAAATGTTGTTTATGCTATAAAAGATTGGTTAGGGATTTATTCTAAAAATTACTTTTCAGCGCTTTCCATAACAATTCAACGACTTTCTCTTCCAATACCTTTTAAAAGACAATCAGTCAGATTTAGTATAACCGCATTATGAACACTGGAAAAAATTTGTGTCTTTTCATTTTTTTCATGTCGGTAATTTCATTAATCCGGTCCCTACTACACTAAAATCACTTCCATCTTCACCCTCCATAGCATGAAATTGTTTATTAATTGAATTTCTGAATTTCGAATTTTTAAATGATATCTTTGATTTAGCAAAGGAAACAAAAACCCTGATTTGAACGGTAGATTCGACGAATCTGGCTCTGATACCAATTATTGTGCAAAAACAAAAAACGAGAAACTAAAATGTGAAAAGTAACCGACACGAGATTTGAGATTTGTATAGTTTGGTTTAGCTAGCCTACGTCTACGGCTAAGAAGATATAATATAACTTCTGAAGAAAAGTATTATAATATAAAGTCTAGATATAACTATGATAAAATAGACAGAACTCTATTGAAAATCACATTCATGTCATGTTTGCAATATTTCAGGGCGGAACATTATTCTGGCCATATCATCAATAATTTAAGTCAATTAAGAGAAAATTTTCATAGGTGACAAAGAATTATCTAATTGGAGAATTTCCTTTAAATGAGTCATGAATGAAAAACAAAATCATCGTATTATTAACTATATAATTTTCAATTTTTTGCAAACTAAGAAAAACTAACTAAAAAATAATGCCTCAAACAAACTAAACTGATACCCAATATATAAAGATTTGAAGACTTGTAAGTCAAAGAAATCTATAAATTAGAGGAACTTTATTTTAAAACACAGAAAAATAACGGAAACACTACAAGAAAATTGACAAACAGAAACAGAAATGGGCTTAAATTTCGTTACAAACAGATTGAAAACACAATTACAAACGGAATGTATTCCGTCTCCTTTTGCCTGGTCGCAAATCATTGAAAACGGAAAAAAATCTATTTCTGAATATTTGAAACGGAATATTACCTTACAAATGTTGTTCTTGATTACGATCGATTATGTACAGAAGAACCATAGCTGAATCCATTTCCATATATATAGCAACATAAACGAAAACATAAGTGAACTTTTACGAGTAGCAATTTCCGTTTCTAATTCCGTTTCTACAGATTAGAAATGGAATAAAAACGGAAAGACTATGTGAATAGATATATACTTTCATAGCAAAATTTGTGTCCAAAGTATAGCAATGAAATTAGAAACGGAGCTAATTGAAAAATACATTCCCAGTCACATTTATGAGCTTTTTTTATAAAGCTTATTTTAATTTAATAAATTATATTAACTAAATCAAATTAAATATAAAAATAATTAAAATTAGATGAAAATTCAAAATTAATTAAATAAAGTGAAAATTACATTAATATATAAAATTGTTATATTAACAATAATATTGTATTCATACCAAATTTTACTATACAAAATAAAAATCAAAGATGAGATAAATCATCCACTAGAAAGTCATTGTCATCACCGTCCTCAAAATCTTCTCCATCTTCATAATCAATCACCATCCTCATCATTAAAGTCCAAAATATGCTCTCCAGGCCTCCACAATCAAAACTTTGGGTATTAATTAATCCTTTTGTCAAAGTCCTAATAACCAAGAAGCTTATGATTAGAAAATCCTGACCAAGAGAAAAATGAAACAAAAAAATCATATTCCACTCGATACAAATATTCTTGATTAAAGAGAGGTGCATGATGCAACAAAATAACTTAAAACTACTATTAAGTGACTGGATAAAAAAGCCTTAACTATTAACAGAGCGAACTAATTAACTGCAGGAAAGTAACACACTTTGTTGAGAAATCTAATCAATCTAATCTCGCGTGCATTTTCAGGCCCCAAACCCCAATAAAGAGGACCTAATTCTTTTATTTCTAGTGTCACACATATCACACATTGTATGGAAATTAAAGCTGAATAAACCAGACTAGTTTTATCTAGTAATTTTGATAAACGAGTACAAAATTTAATCAAGCCTGAACACAACTCATGTAACAACACTATAACATGGTACAATAAACTTACATTAATCTCCACTGGTATCCACCTGGACTAAGACCTTTAATGGCTTTCTTCCAAGGTTGCCAACTACAAGATTTAGATGATTCACAATCTAGCCCAAAAGAAGGAAGGTCTAAGTGATTGATAAGGAAAACCACAAATATATGACCACAATATGAATGATACTCTTGACATTATCAAGCAATTGTTAATGAAAGATTGATATAACAAAACAAATCATATTAAAAGTTACTTATAAGAAAATATAAGGTTATTCGTACTTAAGTTCTTTTCAAAGATTATGTTTAGCGAAGACGGGGGAAGTTAAGTTCAATCTTTTAATAAAGGGTAATATAAATTGAGTATGTTAACTCCTTCACTAACCTTCTCATGGTCAACGGTTTCCACCATTTCAAGATTCAGTACATCAACTGCACAACAATGAAGGATAAGTTAATACCATCTACATTTATGATGTAAAAGCTAAGAGTTTGTAGACAACACGATAAAAAGCACAATACAAGTAAAAAAAAAAACATGTAAGACAAAATAAACATGAATTCGAAAAATTAACAAAGCAATAGATTCCATGAATATAAATGCAAAAAACTATAGTTTAATATATATTAATCATGCATGACACTTTTGTTAGCCATAAGCAATGAAACTGGCTTTCTTATTACTTGGTGGAAAGTGGAGATCCTAAAAAGCATTCTCAAGTGGTCAGTAACTACAAGGAATTGTAGAAACTTGACAGAAATAATTATCATCCTTGTCTTTTGACAATTTCTCTCACCTTTTTTCTATTGATATTAATGAATGTATAGGGTAGGCTGCCTCGCTTTCTAGTAGAGAGAGACATGGAATTATGGGTAGGTTGCCTCACTTTCTATCTACAAATGAAAATGTAGTTATTAAACCTTTAATCAAAACTATATAAATTGCAAAAGCACCAATATTTACTACAATTACATCTTCAAAAGTCTACCCAATCCTAACCCCGTAACAACCTAGACCTCTCCAAACTGACTTGACCTAGAACAATTTGAACTAGAAATGACCCAACTCGAACAACACAAAAGACAGACATGGAACATAACAAAAACTAAAACAATTCCTACCTTATTGATTCTCATTTTCTTCTTCTTTTGGCTCTAACAAGGGATGCATCAGAACTAAAACTCTTCAAACAACCTGCAAAAAATAATTGCATAAACTTTAAATATGGACTTTATAAAGTTAATAGCAATGACTTCTACATAACTTCTTTATTTCAAATTGCATAATTTATTAATATTCTACAACCGAAATTAATTGGAGTAAATTGAATAATAATCCCTCCGTTCCGAATTGAATGGCCACATTAGATTTTTTTAGGTCAAACAAAACCATTTTTGACTATTAATTATTACAAAAATATAATTTTTAAAAATTTTTTAAAATAAACTTTGGAAAATTTAAAACTTAAATTTTTTAAACCATATTTCTGAAAAATTTTAATTGTATATAAATTTTTCATAATTAATAGTCAAAAACGAAATCGTTTGACTAAGAAAAATCAAATGTGGCCATTCAATTCGGAACAGAGGGAGTAATCAATTAGTAGTAACCTTTGTACCAACCATAAAACCCTATATAAAAATGAAGGTCAGACAAATAAAAAGTATAGTAGAGACGAACAATTACAAAACAAAACTTGCAAGGCCAGATGATAGCAAAAGTGTTGTCAAATGATATGAGAAGTATATAATAATAATAAGGCTTGGAAAATCATGATATGAAAGGAATTGTTGGCAATAAAGTTGTAGTGAGGTAGACTAATGTGGCTAACACTTTCTACCTTATAATTTTTGTTGGCACAAAAACTTGAAGGTTATTATGGATTTTTTCACTTTCTCACCACTAATTTTTCACGAAAAGAAGAAGATTAGCTACTTAGCTATTAAAGTAATCAAAATTGTAAAGTCTAGCCAGTGTTAAACCTAATTGTGATTTGAGAGTCTTAAATTATCAAGCAGAAAAAACCCCAACGTATGACCAAAAATTATCAAGTAGAAATTGGGTTTCAAAGAATACAGTTAACATTAAATAGAAATAGAGCGAGAAACAAAGAGAGTTAATGCTTACCCAAGACTTCAGAGTCTAGCAAAGCTGCCAATTGTGATTTGTTGGATAGTATGCAGAGCCAAAGGACGACAAATAGAAAGTTATGAGAATACAAATATGCACAACAAAGACTACATGATTAGCCACAAATTAATTAGCGAAACAAGAAAATTTTCACAAATTCCAGTCACTAATCAACTACCCAAACAATAAAAAGTACACCTAGACAAAATATATGAATCTAAAACATATAAGGGTACATTTGACATGATAAAAGACACATACATGTAAAAGAACTCACTGCCAACTGTATTGCAGCGGGGAGAGGACTGGGTTGCAGCAGGGACTAGACGCTAACTGGATTTCAGTTGGGAGAAGGGTTGCGCGAGAATAAAGGTGAAGGCAAGATGTAGGGGAAGGAGGGGGCGGAGGTGGAAACAGCGGACGGAGGAAGGATTTGGAATTCTGTGAGAGGAAAGAGGGGGGGGGGGGGAGGTGCAGAAGCAATGACGACAGATAATTAGGCGAGATAAAATGGAAAGGGGAAAAATTTAGTGCACGGTCTGTTTATAAATTAAAGTTTAAGCAAACAAGTACGTTTTTAATTCCATTGTTGTTAAAATATTAGGCGCATGATTCAAGCGCCATAATAATTTGATTTTTTAATTTCAGGCGCTAGGATAATTTGCCTTTTTTTTCATGTTAGGTGCTGAATAATTTGCTTAACCACGGAATTAGAATCAAATTCTTTATTTTTAATTTTTATTTAGCTAGCAACATATTTAAAAACGGAAATGGAATTCTGTGTAAAATTCTGTTGGCAACTTCTTCTTTTAGCCAAGTTCTACAATAAATATTCAAATATTAAATGTAAATTTTCTAAATTTGAGATAATCCATTTCTATCTCTTTGTGCAATTCTAAATTTGACAAGCAAATTTATTATCATTTGGAAGCAAATTTAGACACAGATATGTAGTTTCCGTGTTAAGTTCTGTTTTCAAATGAAATAAAAATTTATTTATATAATTATTATTATATTTGGAGTCGGGTTTACACACAGATATGTAAATTCCGTGTTAAATTCCGTTTCCAAATGAAATAAAATTTATGTATAGAATATATTTTATTAATATATTCATTTCTTGGATTTTTTGGATTGTCATATTATGTCCATTTATAATTTCCACTACAATAGTGCATCGATTTATAAAGCTAAAAAAATGAATCAACTTTATGAACCATTGTCTTTAATTATAATTATAATAATAATCTAAAGAAAATAAAGTTCATTTTATATTATTAAAAACTTTCAATAGCAAGGCATATTTAAGCATTTATACTCCTTAATCACTCTCCTCCTCATCCTCCACCTCATTTTCAGTACTTGAAGCATCTTCATATTCTTACTATAAGTAAACTGGCGGAACATATATCTCAAGAAAATCCCCAATATCTACAGTTAAATTGATTCCTTTCGGATCAAATAATTGTGGTCCTTAATCTGTAACAATAACTGTTGGGGCCTGATTAATCTTATCAGCTTATAATGCTTCGTCTACCTCATCATTTTCAATGGAAGTTGAATCAATAACTCTCTGAGACTTCGTCTCACAAACGCCCATCCAATCAACTTTAACATTTTTCAAACTTGGGTATTTGGAGTAGTATACCCGAATAGCTTGTTGTGCTAAGACAAAGGGATCAAATTTTTTGTAAAATATATTTCGATGTATATCAACTATATAGGGTGAACGTTATTTCCATTTCTGAGGTCATACCATTCACAATAAAAAAGAATGGCAACCTTCTTTTCGCCTCCACCAAGGTACTTGATCTCCACGACATCTTGGAGTTGCCCGAAAAAATCAAAACTCGAATCAGACCCTCTAACACATACACCATTGTTCATGGTGGATTTCGATGCGTTGATCCCGGTTCATATGTTCATATTCACCCCAATGCCTAATTTGCTCTGGCAATTGCTCACTAGGCACACCATGCTCATTAACTACCCAAACAGCTTCCCCGTGAGAAACCCAATTCCAATAATTCTCCGTAAAACCTCGACGATAGAGATGAAACACAACATCCCGTATTGAGGAATTTCCTGTTTTTACACCTATAGCATGGACATCTTATTTGATCTCCATTCATATACTGATACGGATTTGAAGCACACATCGCTTGGCCTAAAAGTATTTTTTTTCTTTGAGTTACAAACGGAAAATGTAGAAATGGAATTTACAACGGAACAAAAATATCCATTGCAAAATCCGTGGCTAAATTCTGCGTCAAATTCCATTTTTAAATAGAAGTGGAATTTGAATTGGAATATTGGCGGGACATGCGCGCATATATTAGCATCAGTATCAGAGACGAAAATTTTTGTTTCTAGCATTTTCAAATGGATTCAGAAACAAAATGTGTTTTCAAGTTTTTTTCGTTGCAATTACCGTTTCAATTAGAAACGGGAATTTTCCGTTTCTAATCCTCGTTTTATTTGCCAGTTTTCTTGTAGTGAAAAAAGAAATCTAAAATCAAACTTTTACTACCCCTTAGCAATAATAGTCACGAGGAGTAAACGAAACTCCAAAGAAGAAAACTATGAGACTAAGTGTGATTTTCAGTTGAACCCGATTGGTCTACATGGCCAACTGGACCACCAGTGTATGGGTCTATTTCCATTATATCAAATGTCCTCCAGCAAACCAGTTCATTGGCCTTCAATATTTCTCTCACTATTCTATCATATTATTTCATTGAAAATTAAAAATTATGATTTCCTCTTTTAGAGATTTTCTTTCACAATCTTTCCTCAACTTCTCTATTAACTGTTGTTCTACTCTCTCACTTGCAGCTCCAACTTGATCACTAGCATACGTTGTCCCAACCTTGGCCTCTCATCATCCCCCCCCCCTATCATTGAGGTTAGTTTTTTTCTTTTATTTCAAATTTTTTTTGGTGATTTTGCTTTGAGATTAGTTTTTGTGATGGATGATTTATCTTTAATATTCTTTTATGATGTTGAGATTAGTTATGAGATTTTTGTGACGAATTATCTTACAAGCTCTGCTCTGAATTATTTATCTAAATATTGAGAATAAATTTAATAGTAAAATATAAAACATGAGACTTAGGTAGGTCTCTGATTTAAAGAACAAACTGAGCATAGATACTCAACTTTACATTTAAAGACTTTAGTATCCGTCCATTGGTCTAATCAACCTTTTAATCTTCCATTAAACTTGTTCTATTCTAATTCAATACTTCTACAATTTTGTTTTACTTACGATTCTTTTGACCAATTTTCATCTTCAAGAACATCTCGAGTACTTGAAATTGTTACCCAACTTGCACCTGGCACATTTAGGTCATTCAATTGAGAATTGATATGAATATCCAATGTGTAGGTCGTTAAGGTGAATCAAACACTAATTCAGACGAGAAAAAAGCTAATTATAATGTTGCAAATTTGCAATAAAGTAAACTTGAAAGTAAATGTGAAAGGATATCTTCTATTTGATTCATCCATGACTAATAAATCTTATTTGTTCACTGTATATTTCAATCATCTGCACCCCAACCACATAATTAACATCTGCACTCTCCTTGGAAAGTTGAAACAAGTCACGTAAAGTACGCTAGTTTGCACCCCATTTTCACTCGGTAGTCAAATCAGGACCACTCTGTGAAGAACAAAAAAGAAATGTGATTTCAGTCTTCCAATGAAAGATAATTTAATACATAAATAGAAAAGGATTAATATACCAATGTGTATGTCTTTCCGGAGCCGGTTTGCCTATATGCAAACATGCAGATGTTGAAGCCATCTAGGACAGATATTACCAGCGATTGAGTTAACATATATTTGCTCTACACATAATATTATATCAGGATGTGGATATAGCATAAGAGTGAAGGATAATTAAGACTAAAACTCAACAGAACAAGGAATACCTTGTGAGACAAGAGGTCTGAACACCTTGTTAAATGAGAAAACTTTTCTTGCGTTCTTGCCCTGCTTTTAAGCCCCATAATAAGTCAATCCATGATGTAAGTTTATATTAAGCTACTATTAGAGAAAATCAATTCTACCGTTGCATTATATTAAGCAACTATTATCCTACCGTTTGCATTTAAGGGTAATTCTTCAATCCCATTGCTCTCTCTAAGGTAACCCTATAGAAGCCAAAACCCAAACTATCGAAAAGAAATGTTAGAGCATTGCCAATTTTGGACTCTTCAATTGAAACTTCATCAGAGAGATGGAGAAACTCTAATAATTGTTCATATTGTGATGATTCTGATCCATCCAGAGAATCGTAACCACTTTCACTTCCAACCAAGGAGGATGGTGAGCCTTTTAGGGATGATGTAATCTTCATAGTTCCTCTAGACCTACAAACTCTAATAACTCCCGCTTGCTTCTATTCATAATATCTTTTTAGACAGAGAATGCAATCTACAACTTTATTCATCGAGCCACCTTGCCAATTCAAGTCTTCAATATTCATAAAACATCATGAAACTTTAGACAAATATGCATTCTAAAACATTGGATTTATGCAACTTACAAGGACATAATGCTTTTTAAGTGAATCATTCAAGAAAGTAAAATCTTTTCAACATCTAAAGCTTCAAAGGTCAAAAGTTGCATATCTTTTACAACTACCAGAAAATTTGTCATGTTTTCGAAATACTCAATTGCAGACTATGTTGCCCCTTCTATTGATTGGACTGGAATAATTAGATTTTCAGCTACTTGAATTATTAGAAATGTAAACACAGCTTTCAATTGAGAAAAAGTTACCCTTACATCCCAAACTCTGAAGAATGAATGTAAATAAGAAAAAAATTAATCTAAAGCAAAAAAAAAAAGGCAAAATATACTCTGTTGTAGTGTAATTTCTTTGAGTATGATTCTGGGCACGAGATGTATAATAAATGACATGATTAAACTTGTTAATTCTTTGCCCAAAAAGTTCTAAATACAGTGTCACTGGCATCCCAGATAAGCTCAAAAGGTATATCAAATCTTGGTGGTTGAACAAAAAGAGTAGAAGTTAATACATGTTTCAAGGCATCATATGCCTCTTTGCAAACATCAACAAAGTTGAAATGCACAAATTTTTTAAGTATAACCATATTCTTTTCTCTTTAATTCTTTGTAAGGAAAATGATCGTTCATATCAATAACCGTAATGATTTTTTATGCGAACATCATATTATCAATAAAATTTTTATACAATTTGGCCAAAGAACATAAAAGATGAGAACTTGATACTTATCATCGATCATGACCCTAACACCTTTGATAAGCCCATATTTTTACATAATTATTGGTGTTATTTTTGGTGCTTTTATTAGCTATCTTGATTATTTTATACTTAATTTCCTTTGATTTTCTTTCTTAGGCTTAATTGGAGATTTAATGAAGAAAATGGACCAAATTGAAGGAAAATAGAAGTTTGAAGCACAAATAGGGAATTTTTCCAAGTCAAATTGAAATTGGAGAATTGCGTGAAGTTTCTGTGGTAGACCGCGCGCGGCCCAAATCTTAGACACGCGCGGGCAAGAAGCAATTTTGGACGTGCCAATTCTCCTGTGGCAAGCCGGACGCGTGTCAACCTTGGACGTGCGCGGGTGAGCCGATTTTGACCAGATTTTCTCCTATTTTTGATGGGATTTCAGCTATTTTCAACCAATAATTATTTTCTATGAATTTTAGACCAATTAAAGTCAAATTCCACTTATTTATGGTGCCATTAGGATTTATTAATTATTTGTAATTTTTATTTTATTTTTCCTATTTCTTTTAGGTTTAGAATTTCAACCTCTATATAAAGGGAGGCTTTGTACTTAGAATAACACACAATTTTGGAGACAATTCTCTTCCACTTTCTTGACGACAACTTTAGGGAGTTTTTCTTCCTCTCTCATGTTTTTTATTTATTTTATAATTTATGTTTTTATTTTCATGAGCATGAGTAGCTAAATCCTTAATTAGGGTTTAAGGTGTAGCCAATTGGGAATTATTGCTTGATTTATGAATTGAATTGTTATTTTTTTAAGTTAGATTTATTTTCCTTATTTTTCATGAAATTTATATGCCTGATCAACATATAGATTGTCTTAGGGATTGCGTGATGTACTTACAGGAGAAGCATAATCTGTGCACTAGGAAAATAGACAAATTAGACTGGATCAGACATGAATCTTAGGCTAATTTGATAGGTGAATAATTACTGGTTCTTAATGAATCTAGTTAATTAGGTTGACATCGACGGATAGTGAATCTAATTAGTTAGGTATTCCTGTGTAGACTTGACAGAGCGCATAGGTAATTAAGTGTAATTCTATTCTAACTTTGCATCAATTCAACTTATAGGTTAGGTAGTAATTTTCCAATTAGGTGAAACCTGAAGCCCTAAGCTTTTCAATTATTGTCTTCACATCTTATTTAATTCTCTGCTTTTATAATTTCATTGTTTTTAATTTTAATTTGTTTTGATAAATTCTCAAAGTTTCTTTCTTGATAGAATTAATTATAATAGAAATTAATTGTTCTCTATGGGTTCGACTCCTGGAATACTCTAGGATTTTATTACTTAAACTGACTATATGCACTTGCAAATTTGGTTCATCAACCTTATAGGTCTATTATAATAATAATACGAATAAATACATCAATATAATCTCTTAAATGTGTACTTTCTGACATCTTCAATGTGTTCAAACGTTTTTTATGGTATAAACGATTCGTTAGGGATTTCTTCTAACAATTATTTTTCAGGACTTTTCATAACATTTCAACGGTTTTCTCTTCCACTACCTTTAAAATAAAATCAGCCAAATTTAATAGGATCATATTATGAATTTTAGACAGAATTTGTGCCATCTCATTTTTTTCAGGTCTGTCGGCATTTTCATTGCTCCGATCATATCATTTTCGTAACACTGTTAAACTAGAATCACTTCCATCTTCACCATCCATGTTATGAAATTATGGACTCATCAAATTCCTTAATTTAGATTTTTTTTAGATAATATCTTTGATTAACAAGTGAAATAATTAAACCCTGATTTGACCTGTAGATCCAACGAACCTGGCTCTGATACCTATTATTGTACAAAACAAAACTGAGAAATTAAAGTGTGAAAAGTAAACGACACAAGATTTGTGTGCTTCGGTTTAGCTAGTCTACGTCTACGGCTAGGAAGAGAGATAGAAACTTATTTCCGAAGAAAACTGTTATAGTTGTTATACATCAAAAAACGCTAGATGTAATTAGGATACAATAATTAGAACTCCATTAAAAATCACAATTATGTCATGTTCGTAATATTTCGGGGCCGGATATTATTCTAGGTCAGCTCATCAATAATTTAAGTCAATTAAGTGAAGAATTTCATAGGCGACAAAGAATTATCTAATTCGAGAATTTCCTTTTATTTAGTCATAAATAAAAATCAAAACAAAATCATCGTATTGTTATATATAATTTTCAATTTTTGGTAACTAAGAAAAACTAACTAAAAGGAATTATCTCAAACAACGTAAACTGATACCCAAGATATAAAGATCTAGAGACTTGTAAGTCAAACAAATCTATAAATTAGAGAAAATCTAAAATCAAATTTTCACTACCCTTAACAATAATTGTCAAGGAGGACGATGCGCAAACGAAACTCCAAAGAAGAAAACTATGAGATTAAGCATCTTTTTTCATCGGTTCAACATGTTTATGGCCCAAAGAGTTCCAAATAGTGTCAAATGGGCCTTTTAAGTGTGATTTTTAGTTTAGCCCGATTGGTCTAGGTGGCCAACTAGATCACCAATGTATTTTGTCTATTTTCATTGCACCAAATGCCTTCCAGCAAACCAGTTAATTGGTCTTCAATATTTCTCTCACTATTTTATCATATTATTTCATTGAAAATTAAAAATTTTGGTTTCCTCTTTTAGGGATTTTCTTTCACAATCTTTGCTCAACTTTTCTATCTCTGTTGTTCTCCTCTCTCACTTGCAGCTCCAACTTGACCAACAGTAGACGTTGACCTAACATTGGCGTCGTCATCCCCTTTCATTGTGGTTAGTTTTTCTTTTGTCTCATTTTTTTCGGTGTTTTTTCTTTGAGATTAGTTTTTGTGATGGATTTTTTATCTTTAATACTTTTTATGATGTTTAGATTAATTATGAGATTTTTCTGACGAATTATTTTGCAAGCTCTTCTACTGGCTATGAATTGTTTACTTAAATATTGAGAATAAATTTAGCAGTAAAAATTTAAAATATGAGACTTGGGTAGGCCTCGGATTTAAAACTTAAACTGAGTCTAGATACTCAACTTTATACATTTAGGGGGGCATTTGGTTAGGGGGAATATCAAATTCCCATTAAGCCAAAGATTTCGACCTCAAGTTACCTGGGTATCATATTCAAGGGTAAGTGTCATTTTCTGTTTGATTGAGATTCCGCTAATCTTGTATTACCGTGTTTGGTTAGCCAGAATCTTACATTTCAAAAAGTGACAGATTACTACAATATCTTCTTATATTAGTTTTTAGTTTTCTACTCAAACTAAAGCTTGCAACTTAGACTATTTACATTAAAATTTTCATAAACAAATTATTAAACATAAACTCATATAGCAATGTATTAAATACACAAAGAAAATTATAATTAAACGTAACATGCATAAGTAATCAAGAATTTTAGTTTCAAATTTTTTATACATCTACTTCATTGTCCAACATAGAAAATAAACAATGTGTTAAGAACTTCAATCACCCCACAATTATTTCTTTATTAAAGGATTGATCAACCACACAAGCATAGATCTTTTTCATTTTATTTGGTTTTGGCTTAATTACTTTCTCATCCAACTTTTTTAAGTTCCAATTTTCTAGAAATGCGTTTTCCTCTTCCTTATGATCCTTGTATAAATCTTATGGTGGCAACCTCGATAACCATTAACGTAACCTTTGCTTCCTCCTTACGTTCATAAATTTCTGTCGCACTCTCCTAAAAAATAACATAATATTTTCGGCCCCGAAATATTGCGAACATGATATGAATGTGATTTTAAATAGAGTTATGATTATCATATCCTAGTTATATTTAGGGTTTTATGATGTATAACTACAATAGTCGTTTTCTTCAGAAATAAGACCCCATCTCTCTTCCTAGCCGTAGACGTAGGCTAGCTATACCGAACCACACAAATCTCATCTCGTTTACTTTTGACACTTTAATTTCTCAGTTTTATTTTTGCACAATAATTAGTATCAGAGCCAGATTCGTCGAATTTACTGTTCAAATCATGGTTTAATTGTTTTTTTTTTTTGGTTAATCAAAGGTTTTATTTTTAAAAAGATCTAAATTGAGAAATTCAATGAATCAACAATTTCATGTCATTGATGGTGAAGATGGAAGTGAAACTGATTTAATGGGGTGTGAAAATGGTAAAACCGGAGCAATGAAAATACCGACAGACATGAAAAAAATTAGAAGAGGTATAAATTATGTTCAGGGTTCATGATGTGATCCTACTAAATTTAACTGATTGTGTTTTAAAGGTAGTGGAAGAGGAAGTCTTTGAATTGTTATGGAAATTGCTTAAAAATAATTTTCAGAATAAATCCCTAACGAATCGTTTATACATAAACAATGTCGATCACATTGAATATGTTAGAAAGTACACATGTAAGAAATTATATTGATGTCTTTATTCGAATTATTATTATAATAGACATATATTTTGTTAAGGTCATGATCGATGATAAGTATCTTTTATGTTCTTTGCCCAAATTGTATAAAAAGTTTATTGATAATATGATGTTCGCTTAAAAAAACTATTACGGTTAGTGACATTCAGTTTCGATTGTTTGGGCTTTAGCTTCTACAAGCTTACCTTAGAGAGAACAATGGGATTGAAGAATTTCCCTCAAATGCAACGGTAGGATAATAGTTGCTAAATATAATGCAACGGTAGAATTGACTTCCTCTAATAGTTGCTTAAAATAAACTTACGCCATGTATTGACTTATTACAGGGCTTAAAAACAGGAACTAGTAAAGTTTATTGTAGAGTGAGACATTTTCAGCAAGGCCAAGCAAACGGACAATCAAGTGTAGATTATATAAGAGAAAACGGGAATATCATGATCAATCCTTTAAAGCAAGGCAAGTACGTATTTCTCATTTAACAAGGTGTTTAGACCTCATATCTCACAAGGTATTCCTTGTTCTGTTGAGTTTTGGTCTTAATAATCACTTACTTATATGTTGTTATATCCACATCCTGCTATAATATTAAGTGCAGAGCAAATATATGTTAACACTCAACCGCTGGTAAGATCTGTCCTAGATGGTGTCAACGTCTACATCTTTGCATATGGGCAAACCGACTCCGGAAAGACATACACAATGGTATGTTCATCCTTTTCTGTTTATGTGTTAAATTATCTTTCATTGGAAGACTGAAATCACATTTCTTTTTTTGTTCTTCATAGAGTAGTCCTAATTTGACTACCGAGCAAAAATGGGGTGGAAACTATTGTGTTTTACGTGACTTGTTTCAACCTTCCAAGGAGAGAGCATATGTTAAATATGAGGTTGGAGTGCAAATGATTGAAATATACAATGAAGAAGTGAGTGATTTATTAGTTGTGGTTGGCTCAAATAGAAGATATCCTTTCACATTTACTTTCAAGTTTACTTTATTGCAAATTTGCAACATTATAATTAGCTTGTTTCTCGTCTAAATTAGTGTTTGATTCAGCTTAACGACTTGTACATTGGATATTCGAAATTCTCAGTTGAATGGCCTAAATGTGCTAGATACAAGTTGGGTAACAGTTTTAAGTACTCAAGATGTTTTTTGAACTAATGAAAATTGGTCAAAAGAAAATGTTGATAGAGCATTTTCACCATTTTAATTAATTGTTTATACAAAAAGTAATGCCTTAAAGTAATAATCTTTTCAATACTTAAACCGCATATATAAATTTAACTTCAACATTTAACCTCGGTTAGCGTAGAGCTCCATGCTGCCAACTTGTAACCATGAGTTTGACTGGACATCTCTTATGGCTAAAATGTGAAATCTAAAAATATTTAATGATGCACCCAAGGTTGATCATGGGCTTGAAGGTGACATTGGAGAGTAAGGAAAGGATGAGCATGGGCTGCAAGGAAACATGAAGATGCATGGAGATCATGGAGATATCGATAAGCATGTTTCAAGCACCAAGAAGATGTCAATCGATCCTTTGAGCTTATCATTAGGTCCGATGACAAGTGCAAGAGCTAAGAGGTTTAAGGATGCACTCATGGGTCTTGTTCGAACTCATCTTGATGATATGAAGTCCTTTGAAGATCAATTGAAGACCTTTGGAGATGACTTGATCAAGAAAGCACCAATCGATACCAAGCTCATCACTTTGCTTGCTATCGAAACCTAATTGGGCTTGCATAGCTCAATTCGGCCGTATGAGACCTTTATCTTATCTTAATTTAACTTATAATTCTGTTTGGATGTCATTAAGGTTGGGCCTTGTTTAATTAAAGTCCAATCCTTGTTTGAGTCTGTTTTCTATTTATTTTTCCTAGTTGGACTTGGACTAGTTTTCCTTGTCCTTATTTGGGCTTGTTAGCCGCCTCATAGGCCTTTATTTTAGGTTAAGGTCGAACCCTACTACTATATAAGGGTTTCGATCTCCTCTTGTAAAACCAGAAGTTAAGTTTATCAATCAGTTGAGTGTTTATTCACCTTGAGAATTTAGTTTCATTATTTTAGTTTGAACATACTTAGCATTTCTTCAATCTTGTAGAGTCCTAGCAAACAATTAGGTAGTGATTACTTAGTTGTTTGTGATTCTTGTGATCTTAGGTTGTTAATTGCAGGTCTAATTAATCAGCTAAGACCGGCGAAAGAAGAAGAGAGCTTGGTAAGGTTTTATCGATTTCAACAAGTCTAGAAGTTGGTGTTTCAAGTTTAATCTTTGGAGGATTTCGAAGGTGGATTTGAATCTATCACAACTAGATTCGTATCATTTAATAAGAATTTATTAAATTCCATTTATTCTAAACTATTATGTGACCTTTCATTAAAAAATTAATTAATCTTTTATGAGTTTGGGGGCAAAAATTTTTTATTCCATCAAAGTCATATTTAAATCATGATTTCCTACGAATTCTTAATGAGTCTTTCATTACACAAACCCAATTCTAAGTTGGTAATGCAATTATCTGAATCCTGAGGTTGTATATCTATAGTGAAGATGTGGTACCAAAAAAAGTGAAGAAAACATGATATTAAAAGTCAAATAGGAACTGGGCACTTGATCCGTTTATCCTGACTGACATAAAACCAAGGAAGTAGATATTGATCCTCTACTTAAAAATATCCTACATTCTTGAAAAAAATGGAATGGTTGGCTAATCTGTAATGGAAATCACAAGCTATTTTGGCATTCGATATCTAGCCTTTCAGCTGCTTAAATGTAGTCGAAAGAAAACATGGGGAAAAAAAGAGTTACATTACATATTTTCTGAGACCAAGCAACATTGTTATCATTATTATATAGAAATAAAAACAATCAAAAACCACAAAAAGAAAAAGTCGGAGCACTTCTTGTGATCATTAGAAGGCTAGATTCATTATACTCTGCCTTTGATATCCACATCTACAAACAATGCAAAAGAAACACTCATTAGAATTAATATAAAAGAGTGACATAGTGTGAACCCTGAATATTATGAAGAAGCTCAACTTTATCCATGAAAATGTTATAATATGAAGCAATCGTTGTAAGTTGGATGCTATAATATCCAGTGACTTCATCAAATTACCTAAACTTGTTCTTTCTATGACAAACTTCTGTTTTGTCCAAGTACAAGGAGCATGAAATAGAAGAGCCATATGCAGCATTTCTTTTCATTTCAGTCAAGCCTTTTTGTTCAATTGTGAAAGGTGATTTTGTTAACATTAGCTCTTAAGCCTTTTACATTAATCAAAAATAGACAACAATAAAAAACAGTCTAATGCAGTATATAATATGAACAAAACTATAGGAATGTACTAAGGAATAGGAGTTGAAACAGTAATGATGGCTTTCGACGATGACGAAAATTGCTGGAAGTGAGTGGTGGTGACATCTTTTTTGTTTTCATCCAACTCTGGAGGTGAACGTTGGCATTGGCAACATTATATTTTCGGATGACGGTATTGTATGATTTTTAGATGTAGGTGTCGACATTGTCGGATTTTCAGATGTAGTTGTCGACATTTTTTTATTTTCAGATGTAGTTGATGACATTGTCTTATTTTCAGATGTAGGTGCCGATATTTTCTGATTTTCAGATGTAGGTATTGCCAGATGTAGGTGCCATCATTGTCTTATTTTCAGATGTAATTGCTAACATTTTCTAATTTTTAGATGTAGTTGCCAACATTGTTTTATTCTCAGATGTAGTTTCCGATGTTATCTCATTGTTAGCCAACCTAGTAGAGACCACATGATTATAGTTAGGAAAATAACGAGAAGAGATGTCAACAGAATTCATGAAAGTCTTGATTAGTGACATTTAGGAGTAGGTTGATTAGGCATATTCAAATTCGAAAGTGTTCATCATTTGGTCTAGCATTTCTTCTAATGTATGCAAAACCAAGGTTGCATTCACAATCAGCTAGACATAAACAGCCATAGAAGATGGGACGATAGCATGTTGAAAAATGAAAAGTTATTTGTCGTTAATATAAGCATGAAAGAAGTTGTCATCAAAAGAGATCAGATAAAGGAGTATTCATATGTTCATCGGGTAACCCTCTTTGCCCAAAAATATAAAGATATATGTCTTCGATTTTTTTATTATTACTTAATTGCACATTCCATGGTTTTAAGCAGTTAGTAAAACGAAATTGTAGAAATATTGAATCAGAATAGAACAAGTTTAATGGAAGATTAAAGTGTTGGTTAGACCAATGGGCAGATACTAAAGCTTTTAAATGTAAAGTTGAATATTTAGACTCAGCTTGGGCTTTAAATCGGAGGCGTATCCAATTCTCATGTTTTATATTTTTAATGCTAATTTATTCTCAATATTTAGAGAAATAATTCAGAGCCAGTGGCATAACCTGCAAGATAACTCGTCACAAAAATCTCATAACTAATCTCAACAACATAAAAAGTATTAAAGATAAAAAAAAAATTAGCTCAAAAACTAAAATAAAAGCAAAAGCACCAAAAAATGAGACAAAAGAAAAACTAACCTCAATGAAAGGGGGGAATGACGAGGCCAAGGTTGGGACAACGTCTGCTGGTGTCAGGTTGGAGCTGCAAGTGAGTGAGTAGAACAACAGTCGAAAGAAAATTTTAGTAAAGATAGTGAAAGAAAATCCCTAAATGAGGAAAAAATAATTTTTAATTTTCAATGAAATAATATGGTAAAATAGTGATAGAAATATTGAAGACCACTTGCCAAATTGTTATATCATTTTAATTGGAAACTTCCAATCATAAAAGTCTTCTAGGACATTATATCCAAGCAATAGCAATAATACTTTCGCAAATCAAAACAATGAGTAGGTTATTTCCCCAAAATCTAGGGAGACAAACCTTGTTCTTCATTCTTTCCATTGTTACTGCAATTGAGAAAGATGACCGAGGACTAACATATATAGTATTGTGTCCCAGATTGTTGACTTCAACCCAAACCATTGTAGAGAGATTCAATTCGAACACCCTCAGGCACTTAAGACCAACAAACACAGTATGATGCGAAAGAACATTAACAATCTTTGTTTTCAAAGTTAATGACGCAGTATCTTTAACATGAACTAAATCAAAAAACCGTTCTTTCACAAATCCCTCCTTATGAACAAACCTTACAACAATTGCCATTCATTCTCTCTTCGACTCGTATCTTGCTTCATCCACAAGAATGATGAACTTTCCATCACCATTTTCTTCACGAATTGCGTTACGCACTCTATTATCATAAACTTGTAAAATTTGTATGTGTCAGTGGAGAAGTATACGTAGCATTTTGTGGAGAATTTTTAAAAACATCTTTAACCTCATTGTTATAAGATGTCAAGAGTTCTAGCAATTCAACAAAGTCACCCCGATTTTTTGGTTCAGAACTTTCATCATGACCTCTAAAAGCGCAAGCCTGAAACGTCAACCATCTAACAACATCGATGCTGGTTTTGAGGTGTAGATGATTAGCTGCAATTTGTTCTGTTTTTTGTCTATCAAGAGAAGTCTAATACTTTGAACTTGATCCTTCAAATTTTCATAATCTATGACTGCATTATTATGTGGTGAATTTGGATTTTTTTTTCCCATATGAGACAAAAAAAATGCACAATAAGCTCCTCGCACCTTCTTCCAGTTAGTAAAGCCCTCATGAGTGATTGTAGTTGATCTTGATCCTAAACGTCCACTTGGCTTGCTATTAAAGAGAAAACATGGGAGACAAAAAGCAGCGTCTTTAGAAGGTGAATATTCTAACCAATGAAAATCTTTGTACCATGTTGATTGAAAGCGGCACCGATGGTTTGCTGAAATAGAAATAGGATATTCTGAAAGATTGGGTTGATGTGGTCCCTTCATTATATAAGTTCTCCGAATTTCATCACGTAGATTGATCGGATAATCATATATTTGGTTACGCAATGCAAGATCAAATTCTAGTTTAGATAAAACTATTGTAACGATTTCAACTCTAGGGATTTTAAATGGACGAGTTTCTTCGCAAGTTTCAGGAACAGGTGGCAATTTTTGTGGGGTAGTATCCTCTGCAATGACTTCTGGTTTAGATGATGATGTCCCTTATAGGGTTTAGGGTTAGGGTTTAAGGTTTAGGATTTAAGGGTTTAGGGTTTAAGCATCTTTCTTTTTGAAAAACGAATCAATTGTTCTTAGCTTCATAATTGTGAATTGTGATGATAAAATTTTTTGGAATCGGCGGCTTAATGCTAATACGTAGAATAAAAGAGATTTATATTATAACTGGGGTATGGATGAATTTTATATATATATATGGCAAATTTAAACTATATGGGCCGCTTAAATGTTACAAACTATAGGCCGCTTAATTGTTACAATTATTTGTTAAAGAAAATTTGCAAAACCTAACACTAACAAATAGTTATATTCGTTTTTTTGTGGGGTGGGGGGGGGGGGGGGAATCTGAAGTCTATGAGGGGTGTTAAGGATTTTAGAATTTGCCCCCTACTGCGCCCCTGTGGTAGTTATGCTACTGAGTACAAACTCTATACTGATATTACAATAATTTTTCATAATGTCTTCTTTTGCTTTGAAAATACCTCTGCAAAATTGTATAGCTCAATCCTTGAGTTAATGAACCTTTTTGGGAAACTAAAACCATCCGTCTCAAACCATGTTGATAACTCGGGTTGTTGCCAAGCTGAGGAAAGATTATAAAGGGGAACCCTTTGTCACAGATAATGGAAATTACATTATAGATTTGTACTTGAAGAAAGTAATTGGGGATTTGCAGGTTGCAAGTTTCACGACATGGCTTTACAATTTAACTTTGAATTTACTAGTCTTCTATTCGTACAAATACTAGACTCAAAACTCCCCTAAAAAACAATGAAAGAAGAGAGAGGGATTAAGGAATTCAGAAAAGAAAAATAAAATAAAAACAAAAATGTCATTTGAAGAAGTTTGTCAAATGAATTTTAGAGATGGAGTCATGGAGAAAGATTAGTAGAGAAGACCCAAAAAGTGTTTCAATCGGTATTAGGTCAAACTGGTTTTTTTCTTGCTCAATTATAAAGGCCGTCTATATAGACGTTTGCTTTTCTTTAAAAAAAATATTTAGAAAAGAGAAAGAAAATATGAAGCTAGGTGGAAGTTTAAATGTATTATAGATTGGGAAATACGTTTTTGAAATCCTATAGTTTGGTAAAAGAACTCAAAGAAAACTCCTTATCTCCCTAATTGTGTCAACCATGGAGAAGGGGTAAATGAAAGCACTGAAAAAAAAAATAACTAAAACTGAGAGAGACGAGTGAAGAGAGCAGAGAAAAGGGGGCCACTAGGGTTTATTTTGTAAACCTATCAAATCACCTCTTTCAGTAGAGAAATTATTAGATGGACCGGGTCCACCACGTCATTCGTGGTCCCGGCCAATAAAATTTTGACAAGTCAGATTTCTTCCTAATATTTAGGCACAAATTTAGCACCAGGTTTAGCCCGTAGTTTCATCAGATGAGATTTACAGGGTAAGCCCCTAAATTTAGGACATTAATTGGCTAGGATTTTAGAAATTGCAGGAAAAAATCTTACTTGTCAAAATCTTATTGGTCGGGACCACAGATGACGTGGCGGACCCGGTCCACCTAATAGTTTCTCCTTTCAGTAACATCTTAGCCGGCGGGTTTGGCTCCCCTCCAATATAGTTAATTTCCAATGATTTCCAATTCACCCTTTGATTATTGACACCTATCAAAATTGGTTTGAACGGCTGAGATTAAATGATATACGTTAATCTCAGTTTTCTACTAATTCTCACTCCGTCATCTCTGTTCCTTTCTACATCTTCAACAACAAAGGGGAAAAAAAGCTTTAGCACCAATATCCAGTGAAACAGAATAGAAATTGTCAATTGAGACAAAATTCTTCTTATTTTTTTTGGCACCTTTGCTTTGAGTTATTTTTTTATTCGACAAAATATTTGAGTTATTTTTTTATTCGACGAAATAAGTATTACAACGGTGTAGAATATGTTTCGACTACAGATTGTTCTTCCTTGAAGGATTTTCGAAGAGAAGAGGGAATTAATTGATTTTGCCTAAAACAAATATTGGAGTTGTGTTTAAAAAACAATTTAGAAAGAAAAGAAAAGAAAGTTTATGTAGCAAAAGATTTGATGAAGGGATGACAGGATGGTGCTAAAGGTTGAGAAAATGGGGTGAGAAACTGTTATGAGAAATAGAAATAAAAGACAGAGAGAAGAAGTCACCACTAGATCTATATATCTCATAAACTTCTCATTCTAGAAATTCTTGTTCCTTCGATTGTTGTTTTTTTTTTCTTGCCAAACTTTCTATTGTTGTTGGCAGAAGAAAGTTAAGGGGGATGAAGGAAAAAGCATGACGTTAACAGCAGTGTTACGAGGATCGACAAACTCCCTGCGATCCTCGATCTAGTACGAACGTACCAGATCGTGGAAAATTTCCGACCTTGGAACGACTAGAACGTTAAAAATGACGTTCCTAGTTGGTGGACAAAATTGTTTCGAACGCCGGAATATGAGCAGCGACAATGGTTTTATAATCGGAAAAAACGTAAGAAGGAAAGTGAGAGAGAAAGGAGATAACAAAGTATGACTTTCTCTTTAAGTGGGACCCATGTCATAAAGACAACCAAAGCCAAAACGGATCCTTTTGGGCCTATTATCTAAAGATTTGGGCCTGTTATCTGAAGAATTGGGCCTTAATTTTAAGAGTGAGTGCTTTTATATATATATATATATATATATATATACTACATATTATTTTTGTCCCCTATGGAATTTACTCACAAGTCTTTTCAACTTTTAACCTCGAACAACCTTATCGCCCTATTTTGGTCATTTCTCAAATGGCTTATTACTTTAAAATCCTTCTAATCTTAATCCTTTTTCTAAAAATACATTGTCTTTTTATGTAATTTTAGAATCTAACTTCAATTAATAGTGTTCCCACCATTTTAAATGCATGATTAATGGTGTTCGCACCTTTTTAAATTCCATATATGCTAATCTATTTATTATTGGGCTTTATGAGAATTCTGTAATTTTATATGTTGCTCAAGCCTTTTTTTCTTCTTCAGCCCATTTTTCCAGTCCAGTTTCGTTAGGTCCGTTTACGGTTTGCACACAAATATTCAGTTTACATTTAGTACGACCCCTATGATGTATTCTTTGATAATTGGGTGTGTTGGGTTATTAGAGTAAATTGCATTTTTTGAAATTATTAACATACTAAGTGCGCTTTTTATAGACCCTGTTAATTGTTTTTTCAAGACGGTGCTTACTGAAAGCTCCCTTCAACTTTTCACTCGGGACAACATTTTCGTCCCGTTTGGTGTTTTCTCCATTTGCTAATTACTTAATGGCATAAATACCATTTTGCACCCTTAAGTTTATACGGACTGCCACTTTGCACCCAACTTTTTTATTTTGACCAAAATGCACCCTAAAGTTTTATTTTTGTGCCACTTTGCACCCTCCGTCATGGTAGGACAAACGGGCATCCGACATGGCATGCCACGTGTACCAAAAATGCCACGTGTCATTTTTTGTCCACGTGGCATGCCATGTCGGATGTCCGTTTGTGCTACCGTGACAGAGGGTATAAAGTGGCACAAAAATAAAACTTTAAGGTACGTTTTGGTCAAAATAAAAAAGTTGGGTGCAAAGTGGTAGTCCGTATAAACTTAAGTGTGCAAAATGGCATTTATGCCATTACTTAACAATCCTTATGTTCTATATGGTTTATGTTGGATTGTGAAAGTAAATTTCAGTTGTGTTGACTATTTTTTAAATGATTAACTATGTTCACACACATTAGTGTGTTTTAATAAACCGTATTAAGTGTCAAGGACAAATAATCTTTTCTACACTTGTCTATCTTTTTTAGTTTTTTTTTTTTTAATTAGAAGAGTTATAGTTGTTTTGCTAAAGACCCATTTTTATTCTATACTCATCTAACTCCATTAATAGTGTGAAAAATATTAACATGTATTGAACTGTTTAGAATGAATGCAAGCACCTTTTCTAGAACTGGCAATTGGGCGGGTTCGGGTTCGGGTTCGGGTACTTCGGGTTCTGTCGGGTTCGGGCTCGGATCGGGCCCGTTCGGGTTCGGGTTCACTTTCGATATTCAGAGTCCGATCCGAATTTCTGACTCATCATGATTCAACGTGCAAGCTTTTTTTTAAAAAGAAAAATAATTGTTTATCTTTTATTTTATTATAATTTTATTGATAATTATAATATAACAACATAGAGTATATAATATACCATGATAATCAATATATTCCTAGGACCACATTCATCCAAAAAACGACAGTTATTTTGGAACGGAGAAAGTATATATAAAGATTGAGTAATTGTTAAAAAATACTAACGAAAGAACCGTCTCATCGTTAGAGACATTCAGAGACTCCCACATGATGAAAAAAAAAAAGTAAAAGGTCTCAAGAAGAAAATGATCCTACTTGCTAAAAGCGAAAACTCTTCTTTGGAAAGACAACGCCACCGACAATTATTAAGTTGTGTATTGTGTGCAACATTTAAATTAACTGAATTAAATATAAAATACATATACTTCAACACTAATTTAAACTATTTAATGCTAATTAATACTAAATTGTAGCAAATTAAAACAAATTAAGTATTAAATTAAACAAATCATCAAAATGCAAACCTTAGATTAAATAAATTAAAAGCTAATGGACCCTTAATTGAACCTATAAAGAACTTGGACTTATTTATTTATATGTAATAGCTTTATTTAATATTAATATTAAAAGGAAGAAAAGTGATTTTTCTAAACAATAATGAAAAATTTTTATTTTATAAATAATTCTTGAATTTTTTTAAATATTATTTTGATCTCGGGCTCGGGTCGGGTTCGGGTTCGGGTTCGTATAATTTCGGGTTCGGGTTCGGGCGGGTTCGGGACGTTGACTTTTCTGGTCAATTCGGGTAATTTCGGGTTCGCGTTCAGGGGGGTTTCGGGTTTCGGGTTCATTTTGCCAACTCTAACCTTTTCTTTTGGCACAAAAATGCAAACACTTTTAAACATATTCTATTTCACTTTAAAAAACAAGAAAATGACTAAATAGATCTACAATGTCTCATATCATACTTTCTGTAATTGTTTATAAAACAGATGTATCAAATAAACAAAAATATCTCATATAAAAACATGTCTGTAGCGCAAGCGCAGACTATCCCTCTTATTATTATTATTTTATTAGAAGAATGCTTTTATATATGTATATTATAATTATAATATAATATATTATAATAACCATTTGAAAATGATTTTGAAGGGCACCATAATATTATTGGCAGTGCACAACAAATATATATTTTTTTTGATAAATTAGTTCCACTAAAACAATATTTTGTTCAAAACATTATTAGTTTTACTAAAATAATATTTTTATTATTATATGTATTTTATAAATTCAATCCAAATGTAATTTTTAAACGTACCACAATCCAAACTTATGTACCGAATAAGACTACCTCCAACATATTTCATACCAATCAACTAATGATTTTCGTTCCCATGTCCGTTCCGTTACCCGGACCGTACCCTGATCCAGGTAACATTGATTAACAAGGCAAAGTAAGGGTTCTATCAATAATTTAATCTCAATCGTTCAAACCAAATTTGATAGGTGTCAATAATCAAAGGTGTATTGGAAATCATTGGAAATAAACTATATTGGAGGGCAGCCGAGCCGGACCCCTAGCCGGCATTCACCTATTTGTTGCCAATTTTTTGTAACATGAAACCTTCATATAAAGACTGCCAAAAAAAAAAGAAACCTTCATCATGGAATTAAATATCCGTCGATACCTCGATATATCCGTCGATATATCCGATATTTGTACCCCTCGATATAAATATCCATAAAAATTTCAATGTCACGGAATATCCGTCGATATTTATCGATATCTCGATAAATCTCGATATATCTGTAAATATCGATATTAAATTAAATATTTTTTTTCGTTTTTACATTTAGGATTAAAAATATAGCGACATTTCGATGAATTATTTCATTTTTTTCAAAAAAAAATTAGCAATTGAAGTCATTTATACAAAACTGTGATAATAGTAATACAAATAATATTTTCGTTTAAGTGATTTGGTTTGAGATAGACTTGGGTTTCTCGATAATACAATTTCATTCAAATGAAGGCAGAACTACAACAACAGGTACTCAAGGTGAGGATGGACAAAGTGGAGCAGAAGATGCAAGCAGGTATGGTGACAATTATGGGAGTGATTATGTACCATACAGTCCTTTTCCATGTGAGACAGATTTCACACATGCATCACAAGATGAAGATCATGGATCTCGTAGAGCTGGGCATGGGGCCAAAAATAGAAAAGGGAGAAGAGCAATGCGTGAAGTCACTGATGAGTTTAGCTCAATGAGTTTAACGACTGCATCTAGTTCATTTGGATATGGAGGGCATTTTGAATCAAATTCTAGTTATGGTACTAGAACTGGAGCAAATGAGTTTGAATCATCGGTTTCATCTAACATGTATCCAGAGTATCCACTTGAACAACAGACTTATAATGAGCATCCGGTGCAACAGCCAAACGCGGACGCAGTCTCGGGTGAGTTTCCCCTTATTGGATGGCTAACAAGTATTAGTCGAGAGGCATATTTGGAATATGTGCACAATTATATGGTGGTTTATAAACCTTATATGTCATGACTTGAATATTTTAACTGGATTACCGCCCCTAGGGGAGATGATACATCCATGCCTAGTAGAAGTCATAGCAGTGGTAACTACGGTAGTAGTGATTTTGAGCCTCCAAGAAATTCATTGTGGTACTGAGGTTGTATTTGTGTTTTGGATCGTGTTTTGTGACTAAAATAATGTAAAATAATGCATTTATAAATATGATCTAAGAATTTTGTTGCTTCAAAAAAGAAATCATATAATTTTTTACATTTAATGAAGTGGTTAATTTGGTAACCATCATTTTGAAGATAAAATAAATGTATGTTTAAATTAGTATAGTTGATTTATACATATTATATATACTTTTCGCAATACAAAATATCAAAAAAAATAAAAAATAATATCTACATATACTCTATTTATCATATCTTGATTCGAAAACATGTGGAAATATGTAAATAAGAATTGGTCAAAATTTCAAGACAAAATTCAAACGTTTACTATAAATATCCGTCGTTTTAGTGCATTTTGGACCACTTATTTTTGAATTTCATCGATACCTCGATATATCCGTCGATATATCCGTTCGATATATCCGTCGATACCTGTATTAAACTCCATGACCTTCATATAAAGAAACTAGCCGGCTCTTAATAAATGCACATACATTTGAGATGAGTAAAGTACAAAAAAAATCTATGGAAAAGACTATTCTAATTTCTAAATAGTTAACCCTTCTAAAAGTCATATTTCTCATAGATCTAATATTTGAATATCCATAACAGAAAAAACAAGAAACAAAAAATGTTCTCAAAAGTCAATCAAAAGCATAACTCTCCAATATATATTATATATTTAAAAAAAAGTTCTTTAATTTCAGGTCCAAGTATTCTTTCTTTTTTTTAGGAAAAATAGTGCCATTTCATTTCAATTATAAATCAGGATTACAAACGGGTAGAGAAACTCCACTCCAAACACGATTGAGACCAACTTCACACCTAACGTGAGCTAGCTCATGTGCAAATCTATTGGCTAAACGATTAACATAACAAAAATTACAATTAGAAAAAGATGTACTAATTTCTCTAATTTGCTCTACTAAAATTCCCCCCATCCATAGTGAGGGTTCTCTTTTATTAATCTCACTGATAGCTAGTACTGAATCACTCTCCAAAGAACAATCCTTAATACCATGCCAATAAGCAAGTAACAAACCAAATCTTATCGCATAAATTTCCGCAAACAAAACATCAGGTACCTGACTAATCCTGGCAGTTGAACATACAACAACCTGGCCCTGCTCATTCCTAATAACTGCGCCCAACCCAGCCTCCAATCGTATAGAATCAAAAGATGCATCTGTATTAACTTTAAAAGAGCCTAAACATGGAGGATTCCACACTTGAATTGGTATCATTCGATCCGATAAGTTCCTGTTCCTAACATTGGATTGCTCAACCTCGACAACCATTCGTGCCGCTGATCTGGCTATTGATGCTGGAATTGCCACCACCTTATCATGGAGAGCTTTATTCCTGTTTGTCCAAATCAACCACAGCAAATAACAAAATAAAGGCATGGAGTTCTTTTGCTTAACCTTCGATAAACATGCTGTCCAAAAATCAACTTCATTCCGCCAAATAGGCAAACATTCCAACACCCATGGACACGTTAAAGACCATAATTGAGAACTGAATGGGCATTCAAAGAAAATGTGTAGGTATGAAGATTCAATACCAGCACATACCTCACAATCTTGAACTAAATCAATTCCTTTTTGCCGCAACAACTCGTTAGAAGGCAAAATATTAGATGCCATTCTCCACATAAAATAGTTTACTTTAGGCATCAATTTTGCCTCCCAAATCAGTTTCCATTTTTCTTCCCTTAGTATCCTATTTACACTTGGTCTTCCTAATAACTCACGAGCAACAAAATAACCACTCTTTACAGTATAATACCCATTACTTTTGTGACTCCATATCAACACATCCGGTCTAGAAGAATGATGTAGAGGAATGCTTAATATTCGCTCTACATCAGCATCAATAAATAATTCCCTTACCAGATCAGTGTCCCATTTCCCCTCCTCATCTAACAATGCCGAAACTGGATTGCTAATCCGAATTGTCCCAGCCCGAGATTGAGGTTGAAAATCAGAGGGAGAGTTGAGCCATTTGTCCCTCCATATATCCACACTTTGTCCATCTCCTATTCTCCAATGACAGCCTAGTCGAATGACCTCTCTTCCTGCCATTAAACTGCGCCAAACAAAGGATGGATTTGATCCTAAAGTAGCTTGCATAAGAGAGGTATCTCAATAGTACTTGGCTTTAAAAATGCGTGAGCAAAGAGAGTTATCATCTCGAAGTAATCTCCAACACTGTTTAGCTAATATGGCCAAATTGAAAGCCTCAAAATCCCGAAAGCCTAATCCCCCATCTAGCTTAGAGATACATAAACTATCACATGCTTTCCAATGTATCCTCCGCTTACAATCTGTACTACCCCACCAAAAGTTCGCTATAATTGAATTAAGTTCCTGAATAAAAGTCTTCGGAAACTTAAAACAACTCATTAGGTAAGTTGGTATCGCCTGTGCCACTGCTTGGATCATTACTGCTTTACCAGCAATCGAAAAAAGTCTCCCACGCCATCCTTGTATTCGTTTCCATAGTCTATCCTTCAATATCTGCAATTCAATTTTTTTATTTCTACCAATCATGATCGGCATCCCTAAATATTTGTCCCTAGCCAAAATCTTTTGTACTCCAAGTTTATTCATAATCGAATCCCGGATACAATCAGGTGTGTTACTATTGAAAAGTACTACTGATTTATCAATATTTATTTTTTGCCCCGAAGCCTTTTCAAAAGTAGTAAGAATATCCAATAAAGCTTCACATTCTTCCAATTTCGCGCGAAGAAATAACAGGCTATCGTCAGCAAATAATAAATGTGATATTCTAGGTGCAGCTCTGGCTATTGATACTCCTTGTACCACCCTTGATCTCTCAGCCTGCTGGATTAAATTTGAAAATCCCTCCATACAGAATAAAAAAAGATACGGAGATAACGGATCTCCCTGTCGGATACCCCTACTAGGCTGAAAAGCACTAGATTGTGCTCCATTAATTAAAACCGAATACGATACCGTTGTAACACAGTTCATCATAAGCGAAAACCATCTTGATGAAAAACCCAATCTATTCATCACTCCTTTCAAAAACGACCACTCTACACGATCATAAGCCTTGCTTAGATCCAATTTTATTGCCATGTGTCTTTTTCCTCCTGATCTTTTATTCTTCATATAGTGAATGGTTTCAAAAGCTATCATTGAACTGTCAAAAATTTGCCTACCAGGTACAAAAGCTGTTTGATTTGGACCAATTATTTGTGGTAATATTATTTTCAATCTGTTCGCTAACACTTTTGAAATGATCCTGAAAATCACATTACACAAACTTATTGGTCTAAAATCTTTCGCAGTTGAAGGATCAGGACATTTTGGGACAAGAAAAATATTGGTATGATTTATGTCTGGTAAAATTGCCCCATGATTAAGGAATGGAAGAATCGAATTACAGACTTTCTCTCCGACAATGTGCCAAAATTTTTTGTAGAAAAATGGAGTCATGCCGTCTGGGCCTGGTGCCTTACTCGAACCCATCTCAAAGACCGCCACTCTTATATCCTCAGATGTAAATTCTTGATTTAAAAACACATTCATCTCTGACGTCACCCTTCTATCTATCCCTTGCAGTACATCCATGACATCAACATTTGAAGGGCTTGAATATGTAAATATATCTTTAAAGTACTCACAAATCACCCTCTCAACTTCCGCTGCACTCTCTACAGTAACTCCATTTTCATCATTGATCAAACCAATATAATTCTTTCTGCGTCTATAAGTTGCTGCATTGTGGAAGGTTTTTGAGTTTCGATCACCCTCTCTCAACCAGCTTATTTTTGCCCTCTGCCTCCACATAACTTCCTCCTTGTCATATAGAGCATTCAAAGACTCCATACAATCATATAAAGGCTGCGGATTTGCCCCTAATTGTACCTCTGTATATAGTCTGTCCAATTCCTTTTTTTTCCTTCGAATATTATGCCTTACACTACCAAAAACTTGTTTGTCCCAGAAGGCTAAAATCTCCGAGCAATTTGCAATACAAGTTTTAATGTCTAAATTCACATTAGCATTCCAAGCATCAGAAAGAACAGAATCAAAACTTTCATGCAAAGCCCACATATCTTCAAACCTAAACCGAATACAAGAAGGATTTCTAAAATTTGGCCTATCTAAACAATGAATTAATAACGGTAAATGATCAGAAACCGTAGTACAAAGATGCTCAACATAGGAGAAAGCAAATTTATCAAGCCAATTATCAGTTATAAAACAGTGATCCAATTTAGCAAACTGAATTTCCTCTCCTAATTTCCTCGACCAAGTCAATCTCGGCCCTCTTATCAGTAGTTCCTTAAATTGTAAATCTTCAATTACCTCGCGGAATGCATTCATCTGTCTTTGAGGTCGAATTGCGCCACCAATCTTATCCTCATTCGATAAGATTTCATTGAAATCCCCCGAGCAAATCCATGGCATCGCAGACTGTTCACCAAGCAAATTCAGTAATCTCCAGGTTTCCTGTCTTCTTGATGTTTCTGGCCTTCCATACAGTCCCGTAAATCGCCATTGATCCCGTGGTGAAACATCGATTATTGCATCAATATGGGACATCGAATAAGAAGTAATAGATACAGAAGTACAATTATTCCATAATAGGGCTAAACCCCCTGCTCTACCAATACTATTTACAGAAAAACACGATTCATAACCCAAAAAAAGTCCGAATCAATTCCATCTCATTACTAGATTTCTTAGTTTCTGAAAGAAATACAAGTTGAGGGTTATTACAGAAAATTAAATTTTTTAAAACATGAACTGTCCGCCGAGATCCAAGCCCGCGGCAGTTCCATACTAAACAACTCATTTCCCCTGGCAGGAATGATTATCCTTGATCATTCCCGCCTTACATGGATCATCAAAATAGCGCCCTTGAACAGCACCATTGTAGCCATTCGAAGCAGCACCTCCAGCCTCGGATTGATCAGCACCAAGACTAATATAATCGTCCCCAATCTGTCGCACAGCAGCAGCAATAAAACCCTCTCTAGACCGTTTTCTTCCTTCACCTGGATCAATTTGTGGAACCTGAACATCAGAGGTAAACCTAAATAAATCTCGAGGCAGCCTCTTAAACCTTCTAATTTGATTTGAAGGTCCTTCTCCAGCACCAAACACAAACGCCGCCCCTTCAATATTTTCATTCATCAGGTTAAAAAACTCCTCTCCTGGACCCGAAGAAGATATATCCTCACTTATATCTTCCCCTGGCTTTAATTTTTTCCCTTTATGAAGCCCAGACCCATAATTGTAATTGGATCCACAATCCATCTTTGGCAGCCCAATTCCCGGAATGTTAGCATACAACTGATCCACTGAATTTGGCCCACTAGGCTCCTTTCTCTGAGCCCGAAATTCCCCTAAATTATCCCCTCTCCCTTCCATCACAATCCGTTCTCCCACCTCACAATTATGCATGTTCTTCTTCTTCACCAAACTTTCTGTTCCTCCATTAGCGGTAACTACCCCCTGAATCATAGGTAATTTTTCCACACGTTTAGAGACAACCTCTTCCTCCGATTTTCTCTCAACCACCCCAAAAACCTCCTGAGATCTTACCTCCGGCTGACTCATCGGCAGCATCAACGCACGCGCCACCGATTTCCGCTGCAACAGTTAATCTCTTTGTTTTAACTCTAATTTTAAATAGTCATTTGCCATCATAAGATTCGACAATTAAAAGTCATAGTCCTACAATGGTCAAGTTTCATCTCAACACTGAAAAATTATATACAAGGTTTGTTTTCATGATTCCATCTTACTATATCTTATGGTGTATGTTATATAAGCCAAAGAGAGATAATAATTCAAATTAAAATGGGACCCTTTGAAAGTTGAAATTCAAGATGATAAATGTGGTTGAGTTGAACATGTGGAAGTGTCTCTCCATGAATGTTATGTTATACTAGTTTTTTTGGCCCGCGCTTCACTGCGGGGTCGAAAATTTTATGAAGGGATCTTTGTGAATCTTTATTAATCGAACATCTGGAAAAAAAATAATATAAAATTAAATAGTTTGTCAATCGAAATCACAAAATTTCAAAAGCATTTTTTAGAATTGAAACATGAAAATTAGTTTTTGAGTCTTTCATGAAAGTTGTAGATCATAAAATTACCTTTTAATAGACATCTAAATTACCTTAATTGGACAAATAAAACAAAGAAAATTAAAGAAAATGAAGCGTTAAATCGAATAAGATAAAATTTGTAAATGACTAAGTAGCATAAAATAGAAAAGTATGAGGGTCATTTCATAACTATTTCAAATAAGAAAATATTTCTTAATGGATATCTTGAAACATAAAATTCTCTTTTAAACCCTTTATGAAACTCATAGATCAAATTAACTTTCGGTTTCTTCATGAACGTCGTAGATCATACAGTAACCTTTTAACCGACACTTGAATAACTTTAATTGGACATGTGGATCAAAAATTATATGGTATTAAATAGACTAACAATATAAACGACAAAAATTTTTTTTTGGGCAGTTCGAAACGACCAAATTTAGGAAGTATTTTTTTTGAATTAAAACATAAAAATTTGCTTTTGAATTCTTCATGAAAGTTGTAGATCATGAAATTACCTTTTAATAGACACATGAATCAACTTAATCGAACAAATAGAACAGAGAATAAAAAAATAAATCTTAGACGTTAGATTAAGATAGAATTTGAAAAGGACTAAGTAGTATAAAATAGAAAAATATGAAGGTCATTTCATAAATAATTCAAATAAGAAAATGTTTGTTAATGGAGATCTTGAAGCATAAAAATTCCCTTTTGAACCCTTCATGAAACTCGTAGATCAAATTTAACTTTCGGGTCCTTCATGAAAGTCGTAAATCATGCAATAACCTTTTAACTGACACTTCAATAACTTCAATCGGATATGTGGACAAAAAATTATACGATATTAAATTGACCGGCAATCAAAACCACAAAATTTCGAAAGCATTTTTTAGAATCAAAACATTAAAATTGGCTTTTGAGTTCTTCATGAAAATTGTTGATCATGAAATTACCTTTCAATAGACAGTAGAATCACCTTAATCGGACAAATAGAAAGAAAAATACAAAAATAAAAGCCAACGTGTTAAATCGTCCAACCTAAAATTGTAAATGACTAAATAGCATAAAACATAAAAGTATGAGGATTATTAGATAAATAATCCAACAAAAAAATATTAGTTTATGGAGAATGGGACCCACAAATAGTAACTTTTTCATAAAGTTCCCAAAATACCCTCAATCATCAATTCAAATAACGGGAAAAACCGAACATAAAAGTACCAAAGTACCCCTCCTTATTTGTGCTTCAAGTATAAATTAAAATTGAATTGATTTTTAGGTAATTTCACTTTTTCCTATTATTGTTTCATATAATTTTTTAAAAAAAATGAGCATTCAAATTCAATGTAAGATATAAGACATGGGTCCAAAAATGTAGGGAAGGTTAGGAATTTGGATCCCAACTATCTAAAGACAAAAACTTGGGTAGGCAACCACTCTTGCTTTTTTTTTTTTTCCTTTGGACAGACTCTTCCTCTTGTTTTAATAGTTTTATGTTTCATCACCACACGACAGACTCGATCTCACGACACCTTCCATGTTTTGACACTGTTCTCTCTTCATCACATTCAAAATTTTCTAGTGGCCAATAAAGATTCTAATATAAGAAGAAATAAATGAGCAATTGGCCAATGGTTTGGGAAAAATTTGGGTGAATAAAAGGACATTTTTTTTTATCTTTCTTTGAAGTATGATAATAATTCCAAAAGATGAGATTTCTTTGTCCTCATTAAAAGATCAAACCATGAAATGAAGGGATCATAATCATTATTCAACTCTATTACTAGTACAAGGGCCATGTAGAAGCTAGATGGGTTATAAAGTTTTGGCAAAGAGGACATTTTAATGGTTAGAATTTGAGATTTTATGGTAAGATTTCGAATGTAAATCTTAGAATATAAAAGACATGTATCTCCCCAATCTACTATTAGAAAACTATTTCTAATATCTTGGTGGGAAGGTAAGATGTTTAAACTTTTTTGTTTAAAGAAGGTTCTGAAATTGCTATATTGGAAATCAACGAGCCAATTGCAAGCTGCAATATTAGTAGGACATAAAAGTAAAACTAGAGCAATAATGAAGATAGCAACAGAAACAAAATGAGTGGAATGAATACAAACATAAACATGCTACCACCAAACTCTAAAGTGGCACTGCGTGTCCTCCTCCTAATTGATCCTGGAAATTCTTCTTGGCCAAACTTTAGATCGCCAAAGTAGAGATGAACCCCAGGATTCTTCAATTTTATGTTACTCCCAAGCAAAACAGAACTGTTTGTCCCTTGAACGTTGCTGTTTGTATATATATTGATGCAGCAACAACCTTCCGCCTCCCCCGCCATGCCACGACGGATCAACATTGTTGCCCCAGCATTGCTTCCTTCCAAGTTTACTCGATTCAAAGACCCTAAGCTGATTTCTGGAGTCCCGCTGCTTGACATTTTTTTTTTTTTGATTTGGTTTAACTCAAGTGATGCAAATTTGAATATTTTTGTTTCAAGTCACAGTTTTGATTCTTCTTCACCTCGAATGCTTTTCTTCTTTGCTTCCAATATGAGAGTTATGTCTACTCACTTTTCGCCTGCTACAAGAAAAGACATTAGAATGACTTCAACAACACTCTTTTTACTCAGTTTGTTCTTTCCCCAATTTTTCCCTAGGAATAATAGCAACTCAAACTTAAAAAGTTATAAGACATAATAAGAATCATGGGATTGGGATTTCTAAATCCTTCAGCTTCAGCTCTATTCGTTTTGTCTACATCAAGAAAAGATTATCGAACTGTCGGCAACAATAAAGGGGGACATCAGCAATAAATCTGCAAATATACGAGGAAACTCAACTCCTCGACCAGACGTTTGGTATCAATAGATTTATGACGAAACACGAAAGCAACAAGTCCAAAACTACCAAAAACCAACCAAAAGAGAGGCAAGAAAAAGCATTGAAACACACCATTTCAGACTTCCATTGAAACGGAATTTGAGGAAAATCAAAATCCTATACTACAATGGAGAAGTAAATTTTGCTTCTTTCTTCGGGAAATAACCCCAAGGATGATCTTAAAAGAACAATTACAAATGAGATGAATATTTCTCATAATTATACATTCCTGAAAAAACTAAAGGGTCCTTCATCCCCATTTCATTATTTTTCCCTAGTTTCTGCCAACGCAAACAAGCCCCTCCTTGCAAACCTATGATGCCACTAATTAATTTAACCACATACAACCAAAACAGTTAAAAGAGTTGCAAGTGTCACCAAAGAAAAAAAAAAAACGAGTTGCAAATGTCGTGCATAGTGATTCACAAGTATCAGGATTATTAAGTGTTTCCACTTGGAAAATCACTTTCTCCATCTTGGACCAAAAGGAAACTAGAAGTATGCACTCTTGGTCTTTCCTCAGGAAATGAAGGCATCGCATACCAGTATAGGCTTTTCCAAATCGGTGGCATTTTTAAACAAAAAAAGAACATATCCGGAAATGAAAGATCCTTATAGAATCAAGGCCAAGATTCTGGATTAACTTTTTCGCTGACTGTAGACCCAAACTGCGGTCCACCCTTACGATACTGGATAAGAAACTCAACCGGGTATCCCTTCAACTTATGAGGCTCAATACCCAAATCCATAAAAGTTAAAGCTGCAAAACCAACCAGAAAATGTGAGGAAATGAGAGATGAACACATCTTGTAGGAAAATCATTAGCAATTTCATTAAATTTTATAATAAAAGAATGAGATCTATTTCAACTGACCATTTTCAGAGACAACAGTATCATTTGCAAATGCGATTATCTGGTCCAGATTGAAAATGTCAGGATTTGGTAGTGGAAATGGTACTTTATTGACTAATACCTCCCTGGGTGTTGCAATTGCCTGAAACCATCAAACAATAAAGCCATTAAATTATAATTCAACTAGCAGACACCACCAAAAAAAAACATGACCAAAACATTGTTTGCACTTAGCCTAAGCAATTTCACATCCCTAACATCCAAATATGAAGGTGAACAGATTTACCTTTGCAATTGGTAAAGGAACTTTTACATAGCGGGGCCATTCACGAATCATATCATACATAACCTCAGCCTGCATGGAATTTTAGGTTCAGTTGTACCAAAACGCATTGCTGCAATATACAAATTAACGGAAGGGGGAAAAGTTTTACCAGTTCATGCACCGTAAAGATCTCTGGCCCACCAAGCTCATAAACCTTTCCCATGCTGGAGCCATCGTCTTTCAAGGCGGCAACGATTGCAGAAGCAACATCAACAACATAAACAGGCTGTATTCTGTAAGGATATCGTTGTTAGGGGGAAAAAAAGCACAAAAGACTCTAAAGAAATGAACCACACAAATCTAAGTTAAAAGTTTATGGTTATAATTCAGACTTTACTTGGTAGATCCATCACCAATGAGTGGAAGGAAACTATATTTCTTTGCAAATTGTGCCCATCGATTCATGATCCGATCCTCAGTACCAATCATTACAGCAGGTTTCATGACAGTAGCCTGTAGAAGGAATAATATGCTCTAAAATTAGGAAGCAAAAAACACCAGCCTTAAGAAGCTATTCACACCTCTTCGCTATGGTCTTTTACCTTCCTCAGGCTTGTTCGGGAAATAAGGTGCTAATGTTATTAATCTTCAAACAATGCCCAAGACTAAATTTTGGTACTCTCACCTTGAAGGGTTTTGTAATTTTTTTTTAAGTTTATTTTTGTACATGTGATATTGGACTACACTTGGGAAGGTAGCCCTCTCCCATCACGAGGTAGCAAAAAGCCAGGATTGGGCCGGGTCATTTCATTCGGGCTCATGCCATATGAGGTCCAACTTCTTTCCAGGAGCAGGTCAGCCTCAGATTCAGACAAGTATCACGCCTACTGACTAATAAATAAAATAATTAAGGAATAATATTTATTCACATAATTGGTCATTTTCATTTTACAGTATATTAAATTCAATTTATTATAGTTTCAGGTTCAAGCCATTTCAAATTTGAGTCTGACTTTTATGGTAAAATCAAGTTCACTTGCGTTCAAGCTCAGGCTTTACGGATGGTTTTTTGGTTTTGGTTCATTTTGCTACATCTACTTCCATTCTATGAAGCAGGGGGGCACAAATCCTCCCGTTGTACGAAAACACAATTTTGATCTCAAGTTCTCGAAGGTACAAGAAACAACAATACTACAAGTCCAGATAACTAAAAGCAATATTGTCATTCAAATAAACAGCATGTATGAATGGACCTAAGAACAACCCCAATCATGCAAACAGAATCAGCAAACAAGCATTTAACACAACATAACCATGGCCACCACAGAAGAGACGTAAAAACTCCTACACTAACTGTATTGACATTAAATGCCTTCTACACAACAGCAAAATCAAATTTTAATGGCTATCACTGCATAACATTTCTATCTTCTTTCAATCTTTCATATGTGTGTGTGTGTGTATATGTCTGTGTGTCTATATATATATATATATATATATATATATATATATATATATGCAAACTGCATAAACAGATAAGAACAAAAAAACCGAAAAAGAAAAAAAAAAAAAAAAAAAAAAAACAAAAACAAACAAACAAACAAACAAACAAACAAAAAGATAGTATGCACATTTGTGCTCATTCTAAGTAGCATGGTGTACTATTCTGCCAAAAAATAAAAGTAGCATGGTCTACTAGATAACAAAGTTCCACACTTATTAAGATACAGATCCAATCTGCTTATATTATAATAAATTCACCATATTTAGCATATCAGGTGTCAAACACAAAGGGTAATTACCTCGGGAAATTCTTTTAAAACTGCTTCTTCACCAGCAGCCTTGGCTCTTCGAAATCTTGATGGTGATGATAAAGATGACCCTAAGCAAGAAACTTGAATAAATCTCGTTATACCACCATGTTCTCTGGCAATCTGGAAAAATCAAGAAGGAAAATTAAATAATGAACTATTAAGAAACCCAAAAATTCAACTTAGCTATAGATAAAACATGGTTGACAGCATAACATGATATGATTATTGAACCAAACATTATTCCATATATTGAAAACTTAATAAAGTTGTATCACGGACAATTTAATCATTTACTTCAGGATGAATAAATGAAGACAAAATGCGGTTAACCAACTTGCTATTTGAATTCCAATCTATCTAAAGATGAGTACATGATAGAGCCTCAATTATAGTGCATGCCCCATTTAACATTCACAGGAAACCAGAGATGTTCTACTTCACACCCCAGGTAGCCCATTCAGCCCATACACAATAAAATTGGTCCCAAATCACCGATTATCAAGAGATTAAGGGTGCCAGTGCAAGTATCAATTTGAAAGATTCCAACATACCACTGCCAGTTGTTCTGCCATGAAATGGTTCACTTCTTCAAAGCTATAGTTTCTTGTCTCATATTCTCTTCCTGCCAAAAGAAGCAATACTTGATCAAACAAATTCAAGATTTAAACATCTATCTTTTATTAAATCAAAAGTGAAGCCTGCATACCAATAAGATTGATAACAACATTAGCCTTTGCCATCACAGCTTTAATGGAGTTTTCATCCCTTGGATCGAATTTCATTGGCACTATCTGCATATTATAAATATGTAATTATGACCCTAATTGAAGCACAATAAGCATAAAAAAGAAGGATGAAATAATTTCACGTTGTATGCTACCTGTCCCAAATCACCCATCAACTTGAGATGACGAGGGTTATCCTCAGAACCTCGGAAAGGAACTAAAACCTGAGATCCCATTTTAGCTAAATAGGAAAAGGAAAATATCTGTTAGTGTACACATCTCATAATTCAAGGCGAAGCATGAAATATTTGAGCTGAGAAAGAAGATTAACATCAAAATATAACTGAAAAAAAAAAAAAGCAAATTTAAAAATTACCAAGCTGTTGCACAAGATAACGACCAAGGAATCCAGTACCTCCAAAAACTGTAGCTATAATGCCACTGCAAGAAAAGGGAAAATCTTTTATCCCTAATTTACAAGCGCGTGTATAAGAAAAAGAAACGACATTTGATACAAATCCCGCAATCAACAGAGAATTTTAGCTAAAAACTAAAATTGAAAGTACAAATGGAAAAATGGTAAAGAAAGAAGAAAATGACCTAACGGAGGATCTACCACCGGTGCCCTTGCGAACGAGGTGGCCTACGCCCTTGTGGGCGGCCAGCGTAGATCCATAACGGGGATGATCAACCCCATAGTCTGAAACAATTGATAAGAAAACTAATCAAATTGATGCAAATGCGGAACTTCCATTAATAAAATAGAGGAAGAAAAATATTGAAATGAGAAATGGAAAAATAAAAGAGGGGAAATGAAATTTTACAGTGATCGTAAATGGTGTTAATAGAAGAGATTGAGGCTGTTGGCCTAAAAGATTGCTGCCCAAACCGCCTGGTAATCGCCTGCATCTTTTCTCTTTTCTCTTTTCTCAGCTACAGCTTTCTCCAAGAGAAACAGAGAAAAAGGGAAGTGGTTTTGTTCGTCTGCAAACTGCAAAGTTTAACTTACTTTGGGTATGGGCTTAGCTTAGCTTAGGTTCATTATTGTCAGCCCACTAAAAGTTTAAATGAGGACTTACAGTTTAACGAAGTTTTTAGCCTTTTAGATTATTGTGTCTAATTCTTTTCATTGAATTTAATTAGACATAAAAGTTAAATTTTCAACCAAATCAGCCATTTTCTCCATATAAATAAATATATAAAATGTTCCTAATGTTATACAATCCATAGAGTTTTAAGACCAATTAAATTCAATCAAAATAATGAGGTCGACTAATTGCTCAAATAAGGGCCTAATGTTTGCCAAAATGCTCAAATAAGGGTCTGATCTTTTAATTTTGTCAAATAAGGGCCTAATGTTTGCCAAAATGCTCAAATAAGGGCCTCATCTTTGAATTTGGCCAAATAAGGACCTAACGTTTGCCAAAATGCTCAATTAAGGGCCTGTCTCATGCGTCATCCAAACTGACACCAAACCCTTATTTGAGCATTTTCGATAACGTTAGGCCCTTATTTGAGCATTTTCGATAACGTTAGGCCCTTATTTGGCCAAATTAAAAGACCGGGCCTTTATTTGAGCATTTTCGATAACGTTAGGCCCTTATTTGGCCAGATTAAAAGATCGGACACTTATTTGAGCATTTTTGCAAACACTAGGCCCTTATTTGAGCAATTAGCCAATGAGGTCTATCACCAAACTTGTACTAGTCCCAGGATCCGCGCTCCGCGTCGGGATTGTGAAGGGAGGGAACATTTAGCTATGAAACGACTAAATTTTGGAAACATTAGAAATTGAAATATAAAAATTGGCTTTCGAGTCCTTCACCTTCATGAAAGTCGTAGATCACGCAAAAACCTTTTAATTGACTGTTAAACAACTTCAATCGGAACGTGAATCAAAATTAGATAGACCGTCTAGGGAGACCATCAAATTTCGGAAACATTTTTTAGAACTGAAACCTCAAAATTGCCTTTTGAGTCCTTAATGAAAGTTGCAAGTCATTAAATTATCTTTCAATAGACACTTGAATCATATTGATCAGACACTTGAATCATATTGATCAGACAAATATAACAAAAAGCAAAAGAATTAAAGCCGAAGCGTTAAAGCGTCAAACTCAGAATTTGTAAAAGGATTAAATAGCATAAAACATAAAAGTATGAGGGTCATTTGATAAATAATCCAGGGAAAAAATATTTGTTTATGGAGACAAAACATAAAAATTCCCTCTTGAACTCTCCACGAAACTTATTAATCAAATTCAGCTTTCAGGCCCTTGACGAAAGTTGTAGATCATGCAATAAACTTTTAACCAACACTTGAATAATTTCAATCGGACATGTGGACCAAAAATTATACAATATTAGATAGACCGGCAATAGAGACAACAAAATTTCAGAAGCATTTTTTAGAATCAAAACATTAAAATTGGCTTTTGGACCATGAAATTACCTTTAAATAGACATTTGAATTACCTTGACCGGACAAATAGAAAAAAACATAAAAGAATTAAAGCCGAAACATTCAATCGTCCAACCCATAATTGTAAAGTATTAAATAGCATAAAGCATAAAACTATGAGGATCATTTGATAAATAATCCAATAAAAATGATTTGTTTATTAAGAGTGGGACACACCAAATAGTAACTTTATTCTAAGTTCCCAAAACGCTCTCAACAATCAACAATAATAACGAAAATACCGAATATGAAAGTACCGAAACACCCCTGACAATTTATTCTTGGATAAATGTGGTATATCTTATAACTGGACAAAAGAGTAATTTCATTTTCAACTTTAATATATGTTATAGATTTGCCCATATACTACCACTCTTATAAAGTTGGAGGCAATAGAGCTTTCCTAGTTATGCCACCAAAGCAATTGTATTTCTTTCCATTTTCCTAAATTTAATTAAAAAGTCAATTAGAGAATTAATCTTGAGCTACATCGGGTGTGAATGAGCATTTGGTGCCTTCGCTATGCTTTGTTAGTTGCTAATGTTTGTATGAAAGCGGTTTGATAAAGAAATAGTCAATTGGCTTAGATGTGAAAGCGGTTGGACCTCCTTATTTTCGCATTTTATTCGTATGGCTCGGCTAATGTAGTAGCTTTTGATACGCCAAGGGCTTATCAAGGACTTGAAGATGACAATGGAGATAATGTAAAGGATGTGTATGGGCTATATGGAGGCATGAAGATGCAAGGAGATCAAGATGGACTTGCAACAAAGCTCAATGAGAAGCCATTTGATCCATTGAGCTTGCCTGAAGATCCGATGACAAGAGTAAGAGCTAAGAGATTCAAGGAATCACTCATGGGCCTTGTTCGAGTTCACCTTGAAGATCAATTGAAGACATTTGGAGATGATTTGAGCAAGGAAAAACCACCCAAAGTGAAGCTCATTACCTTGCTTGAAACCTAAAAAAAAAGAATGCGGAACAACATCGGCCCAGAAGTTGTCAACTTATGCCCAGAAGTTGGCCTATTGAAAAAAGGACAAAAATTGCAGGACAACTTCGGCCCAGAACTTGTTCAACTTCGGGACAGAAGTTATTGTGGGGAAAAAAACCTTATTTTTTTTTAGTTTGTTTTTATTTTTTTTTCCTAGTTGGGCTTAGACTAAGCCGCCCATAGGACTTTTATTCTCTTTATAACTGAATCCTAACACTATATAAGGGGTTCTATTGTTTCTTGTAAACCTAAGTTAAGTTTTCAATAAAGAGTTGAGGTTTATTCACCCAATTGATTATTTAGCTTCATTGTTCTAGTTTGAGCATACTTTAGGGTTCTTCAATCTTGTAAAGTCCTAGCAAACAATTAGGTTGTGACTGCTTAATTGTTTGTGAATCTTGTGATCTTAGATTGATAATTACAGGTCTAATTATCCATCTATAGGTGACGAACGAAGAAGAAGCTTTGTTAGGTTTATCGATTCTATATACAATTCTAGGAGTTGGTGCTTTCAAGTTGATCTTTGAAGGATTTTCAAAGGTGGATTCGAATCTATCACAACTAGATTCGTATCAGCTTGCCTCTATTCTTTGGTCTTTGGTTAGGTAGAGTCCTCTTTACAATTCGAAGGTTGGTCCCTTGGCATTGGTGACTAAGCAGTTAGTTATGGATTGTGATTATCTTGCCATCCATTCGAGGGCGCCCTTTGCTCATAATTATTTGCCAGCTCCTTGCTTCGATATTTTGTCCTTGGATTACGAGGTACGTTTCTTTCATAGCTTGACCTTCTGCTATTGTTTTGAAGTGGCTATAAATTAGAGGCTGCCTCATGACAATTTCATACTTCATCTTTCATTCCTCATTTGTTTCTCGGTATGGTTTTTCCTCTGTTTGCTCATACTATTTGTTTTGGTGCTTCTATCTCCTCCATGTTAGTTCAGAATTTGTTTTCGGTCTCTAAGCTTTGGTCTATAATTGTTTTCTAATTGACTTTGTTTGTTTCCTTTCAGGAGATTGATATGAGGCGCGTTAAGGTGCTTTGATGTTTCCCTTTGCTCTGTTCCTACCGTGGTTGATGATTCTTTTAATCGTATATCTTAGTTTTGCATGTTATTCCTATATCACAGGTCGAAAACCTGCCGTCAAAGAAGATCTCAGAGCTGAATAACAGGCCTGGAATTAGGGTCATAACATTAAGGGTTAGCAAACTATAGGATTGCAAAATCCCTACATCTGGTGAAGATGTTGGTATGGCGTTTCTGGGCGTAGATGAAGAGGTATTTTTCTCGAGGTTATGTTATAGTTCTGTTATAAAATATTAGCCTCTATTCCTTTTATCATTTTGGGTTGTTTTCAAATGACTTTCAAGGGAGTTCCATCCATGTTCACATCAAGCAGTTTGACACTAAGCTTTTCAAGCTGAGGTTGAAGGAAAGATCGGTTTATAGGATCATCAGCTTCAAGGATGGATCTGATATGGGGGCACTGGGGGCATGTGCCCCCACTCAGATCCATTAGGGTCGTTGATATATAGTAAAATTATTTATAAACTCAATTGGTGCCCCCACTCCTGGCCAAAAGAAAATTGGTGCCCCACTGAAGTGAAAAAAGAAAGAAGCTCCTAGTATTTCATATTGAATGAGCCACTTGCAACTTGTGTAAAAGTAAAAAATGAAATAAGTAAACAATAGTGTGTTCGGCCCCACTCAATTCCCATCCTAAATTTTTATTTTACATTCTCAAAATTTATTATTTCATGCCAATTGCCAACCATCTATTTCCTGTCCCACCCTCACTTCTTTTAACTCTCTTTTTCCTTCCCCTTTTTATCTTTCTTAAATATCACTAACAATTAACATCACAATTTACAGTAGAGAGAGATTGAAAAAGACAATAGCAACAACTTTTTCTGGGTTTATCTAATTATTTTTATTATTTTATAATTTTAATAGTTCTTAGACATTCAATTATATTGCGAGAATTTCTTTTAAAGATGAAATCATCTAATTTAGAACTATTGAATAATTTGAATGTATATGATATTTGTTTTATCATTTGATTAAATTAGGGAGAAATTGCTATGAATATACGTTGTTTTTTTTTGGTGGCTTGTTTAAATCCTTGTAATTCCTTTGCATCTTTTGATAAGCAAAAGTTGATTTGTCTTGTTATGTTTTATCCATCGGACTTTTCTAAGGTGAAACTACTTATCATTGAGAATCAAGTTGACACATACAATATATATTGTTTTGAGATCTCATGATGGGTTTACAAGTTTGAAAGCTATTAGTGACCTTTCAGCAAAACTTTTTGAAACAAAGAAGCCATTAGTGTATTTACTTGTGAAATTAGCTTGATATTGTAGTTCCTACTGCATCAGTTGAAAGAGCTTTTTCTGCTATGAAAATTGTAAAGAATCGTTTGCACAATCGAATGAGAGATTCGTTGATGAATGATTGTTTAGTTACATATATAGAAAAGATGTGTTTTGTAGTATTGATAATGAAACATTTTGCAACAATTTTAAGTTATGAAAACTCGTAAAGAATTATTGAAATATTTTTCATTTGATGTATAAAGTATGCACTTGAATTAATTATATCTATATTCTTATATAAATTTAATTATATATGTATTAGTGTGCCCCCACTACCCATAATTCCTGGATCCGTCCCTGATCGGCTTTAAGGTCCAGCCTCCTAGGATCAGACACTTGGTGGTTGATAGGGACTTAGCTTTGTTTTTTCTGAGCAACACAAAATTAGAAGAAGTTTTGGAGGGCCTTGATTGTTTCCCTAAATATTCATTCAATTTTATGAATGATGACACACTAGGGAGCATAGCCAACTCTAATAAATACTTAGCAAGGTTGATTGTTTACCTTTCTGTTGTGATGGTTGGAGATGAATTGTATTTAAATATTAATGAACCACTTTGTTTTTGGTTGGTAATTACAGATGCTATTGGAATGTTACTCTCGATTGGTGGAGTGCAAACCATTTAGTTGTCCAACTCCGGAAAACCACAGAAAAGAGACGTCTTTATCGAAAAACTAAGGTAACAGAAGCTACCTACCCTTAGATAATGATTATGACTTTAGTGCCTTTATTGCTATATCATGCTAAAGGAATATTTGTCCCTGGTCATTATAGTGGAGAACCTATAAGGGTCACTGTATGGGAATCTTCATTCCACCAGTTGGATGTGGATGATTTAGTGAAGATGCAACCAAAGCTGATCATGGTTTTTGCTGGCATGGTAGTGAAAATTACTTTTGTAGGTGAGGTTTGTTTCATTTAATCTCATGAACAAAATTGAAATTGTTTCCTTACCACTAACTTGCTTTGTGTCTTCTAACAATATAGGCGAGTTATACCTTGGCAGTGCCACAACCACAAAAATATGTCAATCTTGACATTCCTGAGACGGAAAAGTTCAAGATTAGGTGCACCTTACTGAATTAAGGAGTTTTCGAATTTAATAATTGGAATTGTAGTGTTAGTTCCTACCCTAAGTTTATGAATATTGTTTCTCAGGCAAGCAGGTGATGAAGGAGTGGCTAAGCTCCTTGATGAAGTCCAAGGCACACAATTCCAGACAAGCCAGTTACAACCTCTTTCCTTGGCTGAATTAAATGACATGGAGGCCTTAATGGCAAGGGTGAGACTTTTTGGTGTAATTGTTATGTAGCTCTAGCTCTTATTGTATTTATCACTCTCATTATACAATCCTTATATTAATACAGCTACAAAGATTTAAATGCAAGGCTTTTGTGAGGGATATTCAAACCAAATTTGGATGGTATTATTTGGCCTGCAAAGAGTGTTTTGGAACACTTACACCCAGAGAGAATGGTCATGAATGTACGATTTACGGACCTAAACCTGCCTTAATGATGTGAGTGGATGTTATTTAGTATACTTAGTTCTTGCCCTGTCAATTTTTGTTGCAAATCTTATAACATGATCCTTTCTTGATCTTCGTTCCAGCATGAGATTGAACTTGACACTTCAGGATGAATTAGGAAGCCTTAGTATTGTTATTTTAGATAAGCAAGCTAAGAAGTTAACAGCCGTGCATATACCATCTATATTGAGTGAACAACAGTTATCAAGATTTGAGCTACCACATCCGGTGAAGAGGGCTATAAACAAAGAATTCTACTTTAACCTTGGTTTCTCATAGAAGGCTATCACTCACGACCTTAAAGTTTTCAAATTTTATGATAGCAAGCCAATAGTAGAAGTGTCACAGACATCTACACCCATGCAGGCTATTGGTGTTGGTGGGAAATCATCAACAAGTACTCTCAAAGACAACAGGTCGTCTCTGATTCAGGCTTTGGAAAATGGAAAGCAAAATGTCAGTTTGGAATATTATAATGATGGCAATAAACTTAAGGTTGGTGGAAGGAGGATTCTTGATGGTTCACCACTAAGGAAACTTAAACTTAAGTGAGTGAATATTGCTCCTCAAAATACTGTGATGACTTAGTGTCGAAACGTCCGGGTCCGGAGGATTTGGAAAGAAGGAGTCGCCACAAATCTTTTTTGCCTAGGTGTGATTAGTCACCTACTGATTTCTAGACTTAATGGACCATGCTTGACGACGGACACACTAAGTCTAATACTACGGTCTACGAACCAAAACCCAAGTCCGGAAGTCGGTTACGTGTGGGGAAGGATTAGCACCCCCACAACGCCCGTCAAACGACGGTACCTCTAGTCTAATATGATTCTAACGGGTTTCGTATTTAACGGTTGCTTTTAATCCTTAAACTTAATTATTATAAAAGGGTTATAAAAGAAAATGAAATCACTTTTTAAAACCCCTGTCGAGAATTCGAAGAATGTGATCGAACGATCGTCGATCAATTCTGTATTCGATTCTCTTTCACTGTCTGTTCTCTTGTTGATCTTTTTCTCTTCGAAAAAGAAATTTTGAAAATGTTGTGATAAAACCTTTTATTCATTTTGTTCTTAAAGTCTTTTATTTTGCTTTGAAAATTTCCATTTTAGTCTTCCTAAAAATGGTGAGAAAATCTTTTTTTCTTATTATTTTGAAAATCTTTTTCCATCTTTTATTGATCTTCTTACTAAGTCTGATTTGAATTTGAAAAACCTCCGTTTAAGTCTTGAAAACTCTTGATTACCAATTTTAATTACTTTTGAAAACCGAATAAGAGAACACTTGATTTTGAAAATGTTTTAAAAAATCTTTTTTGTATTTTCTTCATTGTATTTAATCCTAAAGGGAAAGGAATGAATGAATGCAGATGATGCATGAATTAGTAAATTTTATTTGATCAGTAAGCAGCAGTATACTTGAAATTAACCCGAGACCCTTCCCACGCATTATGGGGGTATTTCGGGAACAATCCAATCTCGGAGCGGGGACCAAGAATTCGTACCCGAGTACATTTACTTGGGACCCACCCATCATCGTAAAAGACGACTACTTACTGATTACTACCTAGCTAACTCGCATGAATGACAATTAAGATGCATGAGATTGATTTTAATTATATGCATTAACACAAGTCTACCCAAAGTCAATTCCATAAACCCTTCCCACGCATTATGAGGGAATTTATGGAAGCGACCGGTCTAGAAAGGGCTCCCGGAAATCCGTACCTGAGTACATTTATCTGAGAGCCCCTTTATCTCGGCAAAAGACGGATGTTAATGCACCAATTACAAGCTTATATTAATTACAAATCCCAAAGGCTTAATGAAATCAAATAAATTGAGAGTTAAGGGCCAAACTGGACAGTTCAGGGGACATCCTCACACTAAAGAATACAGTTAGCAAATTCAGGGGCATAGAACACAAATTGAAAACCGATAATATAAATCAAACACCCAATTACACAACCTTAACATAAGTTTCTAAAACAAAGAACCAAATCAAACGAGACCAATATAAGACACTTAAATCTACTTTTTAATTAAATCAAACACCCAAAAAGTTCTGTCACAAGCGGCAACATCCTTTCAAAATACTCGGGCTCCACAATGTTCAAAAAGGAGGGACTTATCTCCGATTCTTCCATTGACGGTTTAACTTCTGCCGCCTTTTCTCTCCAGCGTTGGGCAAACTCCCTAAATGTCTATCCAGGCATCCTTTTTACAGCCTTCAAATATTCTCGCATAGGAGCCAAGTCTGTTAGATACTTGTAGCGGATTATAAACGCCCTTGCCAAATCATCCCATGACTGTATCTTGTTTGGTTCTAAGTGATTGTACCAATGAGCTGCTGAACCGATCAAACTGTATTGAAAACAGTACATGAGTAGCTTGTCATCCTCCGAGTATGGTGCCATCATTCTGAGGTAGCTTATGAAATGGGTTCTAGGGCATTTGGTTCCGTCAAATTTTTCGAATTCTGGCATCTTGAACTTCCTCGGTATCCCCAAATCAGAAACCAATACCATTTCTGATACTTTCATTGTCCCATAATGATTCTGTCCCTCTCAAAGTTTCTGATTCTCTCATCTATCTTATCCCACAGGCCTTGACTCCTCCCATTCATCATTTTCCTTGCTCCATCATCCTTACTATTCAAAACATCAATTTTTTTGTTAACTGTCGCCCCTTGGTAGAGATTGATCTGGCTAGCTTCGACACTTCTTTTCTGCCCCACAGCGATACACTCTATGTTCATTGTCATATTCTGCTCCTCTGATATCAGATGTTCTTCTTGCGTTGTCTTTCCCCTCAGTTCTGCTAATTGATGCTTCATCCCGTTCATCTACCTTTGCAATTCCTCATTCTCCTTCTTCATCCGCTGGTACTCAGTTAACTGTTCTCATTCCATTGCTTTTGCTAAATCTTCCAAAACTGCTCAAATTTGGGAACTATCAGAACTTTTTCCGTTGATGAATAAACACCACTTTCTTATTGAAAAATGAAGGTAAAGCTATCCATGAAATGTATGAGTGAATGCCATGACATGATGAATGGATAGACAAGTGAATGCATGAGGCAAAGATGAATGTATGATGTTTTGAAAC
>AWWV01008564.1:0-64065 GCA_001974805.1 Corchorus capsularis
TCCTTGAATCTCCTAGCTCTTGCTCTTGTCATCGGACCTAATTGGCATCTTTAATGGATCGAATGGCATCCTTTTTGGTGCCTTTGGAACATGATCATCAATATCTGCATGATCTTCATGCATCTCCATGCTTCCTTGCAGCCCTTGCACAACCTTTCCATGCTTGTCTTTAAGTCCATGATAAGTCCTTGGCGCATAATTCCCTCCATGATAAGCCTTGGATTCAAATCTATCCTTGAAAATCCTTCGAAGTCGACTTGAACTTCTTCAACTTCTAGATGTGTATGCCGTTGCCCTTCATAAGGCTATTCCTCCTCTTTCGTCGGCCTTAAGTCTTCAATTAGACCTGCAATTGTTAACTTAAGATCACAAGATTCACAAACAACTAAGCAATCACAACCTAATTGTTTGCTAGGACTCTACAAGATTGAAGAACCCTAAGTTTGCTCAAACTAGAACAATGAAGCTAAGATAATCAATTTGCTTGTATAAACCTCAATTTTAGTAATCAACTCAACTTAACTTTACAAGAGATATTGGCGCCCTTATATAGGCACAAAGATAACGCATAACCTACTCTAAACCCTAATTTTCGTCCAAATATAAAGGCTATACAAAAGATCCTTTTAGAAACTATCCAAAAATACAACCAATAGAAAAATAGCTAAGGATTGGACTTAGTCAAACAAGCCCCAACCCAAATAACATCCAAACTTAAAAGTAAGCTAATCTAAGATAGAATTAAGCCCAAACAAAGCAAACTAAAGCTAATGGGCTCATGCCATGATGTCAATCCGGCCATCTAGAATCATTAGCAAGCAAAGTGATGAACTTGTGATTGATTGGTGCTTTCTTGCTCAAATCATCATCAAAGCTCTTCAATTGAACTTGAATGGTCTTCATATCATCAAGATGAGTTCGAACAAGGCTGTTGAGTGCATCCTTGAATCTCTTAGCTCTTGCTCTTGTCATCGGACCTAATGGCATCTTTAATGGATCGAATGGCATCCTTTTGGTGCTTGGAACATGATCATCAATATCTCCATGATCTTCATGCATCTCCATGCTTCCTTGCAGCCCTTGCACATCCTTTCCATGCTCTCCATGCTTGTCTTCAAGTCCATGATAAGTCCTTGGCGCATTATTCCCTCCATGATAAGCCTTGGGCGCATCAGGGAATCTCTACTGTTGAGGATGATCATCTTGTCCAAGAATCTTCCTTGCAATATAGTCTCCAGATTTAATCGAATAATCTCCAATGGATGAAAAGTTCCAAATCAGACTATCAGGTTCAAAATCATTGGTAGTGGAATACACAATATTCTACTAATATCTTCAGGACTGAACAATTCATCTTAGTAAGCCATCTTTTTTCCTCAAAATGTATCAATTCAGCAACTTTCATAGGCATTGGCGTTGTTCCTTCCAATGGTTGAGGATGATCAGATGGTGGTTTATTAAGCCATTTATCATCCCAAACATCAACTTGAATATTAGAACCAATACGCCATCTTGAACCCTCCATAAGGACCATTCTACCGGCTAACAGACTTCTCCAAATAAAAGAGGGATTACTCCCTAATGTGGCTTGGAAAAATGAACAATTGTTGAAATATTTTGCCTTTAAAATTTTAAAACAAAGAGATTGATCATTTTTCAACAGACGCCAACATTGTTTAGCCAATAATGCAAGATTAAAAGCTTCCCAATCTCGGAATCCCAATCCTCCATTTAACTTTGATATACACAATGTATCCCAATTTTTCTAGTGAATACAAAGCCGATAATTTCCCTTCCCCCTCCAAAAATTTGCAACAACCATGTTCAATTCATGTAGAAAAGTTTGTGGAAACTTAAAGACATACATGAGATATTGGGGAACTGATTGTGTAATTGACTTAATGAGAGTTAATTTACAAGCAATTGAGAGGAATATGCCTTTCCAGTATCGAACCTTTGCTCACAAACGGTCCTTTATATATTGAAGCTCTCTTTTCTTTGATCTACCAAGCATGATAGGAAGTCCCAAATACTTATTTTTTGCCAAAATTCGACTGACATCAAGGTAATTCATAATTGAATTCTTCACAGCATCTGTTGTATTTTTGCTGAAGAAAATTGAAGATTTTTCTATGTTAATTTGTTGTCCACTAGCCAATTCGAACCTGTGCAATACTTCTCTAATCGCTGTACAATCTGACAATCTAGCTTGAATAAAAAGTAAACTATCATCAGCGAAGAATAAGTGTGAAATTCTTGGAGCATGGCGAGCAATTGATACTCCTTGAATTAAACCATTAGTTTCAGCATGATGAATCAAACTTATTAGCACTTCCATACACAATAAGAAGAGATAAGGAGAAAGTGGGTCGCCCTGTCGAATCCCCTTTGTCAGAGTTATCTTTTCGCTGTGATTGTCATTTACGCTTAATGAATAAGTCACTGTACCGCACACACGCCATCACTTTGGAAATCCAACTCTCTGAGAAACCCATTCCTTTCATAACCTCTTCTAAAAAACGCCATTCAACTCAATCATAGGCTTTGCATAGATCAAGCTTTAAAGCCATATGACAATTGCCTCCATTCGTTCGATTGGACATATGGTGAATTGTCTCAAAGGCTATCATGGAGTTATCAAAAATCTGTCTGTCTGGAACAAAGGCACTTTGTGTTTCGCTAATGATCCGGGGCATGATTGATTTCAACCTATTGGTGAGAGCTTTTGTAATGATTTTAATCACAATATTACAAAGACTTATAGGTCGAAACTCTTTAACAATATTCGGATTCGGTACTTTAGGGATCAAAACTATAGTGGTATGATTTATATTAGGGAGAGGCACACCATCATATAGAAATTGCAGCGCCATGGAAGAGACATCATGACCCACGATATTCCAAAATTTTTGGTAGAAGCATGGATTCATTCCATTAGGTCCAGGTGATTTTCTTGGGAACATCTGGAATGCTGCCACTTTAATTTCTTCCTCAGTAAACTCCTTACCTAACAAATCCTCCATCTCAACTTAAACTCTGCTTCCAATTAAAGTTGTGACATCTTGGATATTAGATAAATAAGGGTTGTCTGAAGAAAAAATTGACTTATAATAATGAAAAATTACCCTTTTAATATTATCTTCATCCGAAAACTGTCGATTTGGCTTCTACACTTTCTTTGGGATGCTATCAAATGGAAATATCTTGTATTTTTATCCCCATTTTTAAACCACAAAGACTTTGAATGTTCTCTCCACATCATTTCTTCTTCCTTATAGAGCAGATTAAGATCATTCTAACACTGTTGCAAAGAACTACAATCCCCACCTAACTGTCCTTCATTATAAATTGAAGAAAATTCCTTGCGCTTCTTCAAAATCTTCGATTTAACATGTCCAAATTCCGTCTGATCCCAACTTTGAAGAGCCTTACTACAAGCAGCAATTTTATCATTGATACAAGGGGTGGAAGAAGAAACAAACCTTGCTCAATTACCTCACGAACTCTAATGCGCCAAGGGCTTATCATGGATATGAAGAACACAATGGAGATCATGGAGGGGATGATCAAGGAGTGCAAGGAAGCATGGACAAGCTTAAAGGAGAGGATGGAATCACAATTCATCATGAAGATGCCAATGGAATCGCACCAAAGATGCCATTAGGTCATGGAGATGCCATTAAGATACCATTTGATCCTTTGAAGATGCCTTTAGGTTCGATGACAAGAGCAAGAGCTAAGAGATTCAAGGGTGCACTCATGGGCTTTGTTCGAACTCATCTTGAAGGCTTGAAGTCCATTGAAGATCAATTGGGAAGCATTGAAGTCGACATCATCAATAATATTCCCAACGATTCCAAGCTTTGCATTTTACTTGAAATCGTTGAACCCTAGAGCTTGCATTGTGTAATTCGGCCATATGGGCCTTAATTCTATCTTAGTTTAGCTGTTTAATTAGTTTAGATGACATTGGGTTGGGCCTTGTTTGACTAAGTCCAATCATTGCTTAATTTAGTTATGTATTTACTTTTCATAGTAGGACAAGGAGTAGGCTATTTCCTTGATCCTTCCTTTATATGTAAATCGCCCATAAGGAGGTTTAAGGGGGTATATGCGTCGACCCTTCCACTATATAAAGGGTCCATCCCCCTCTTGTAAAGAAGAAAGTTGAGTTGATTAATAAAGTTGAGGTTTATACACCCAAATTGATTATCTTAGCTTCATTGTTCTAGTTTGAGCAAACTTAGGGTTCTTCAATCTTGTAGAGTCATAACAAACAATTAGGTTGTGATTGCTTAATTGTTTGTGAATCTTGTGATCTTAGGTGTTCAATTGCAGGTCTAATTGGAGACTTAAGGCTGACGAACAAAGAAGAAGACTAGGTTAGGTTTATTGAATTCTACAAGTCTAGAAGTTTTTGTGTTTCAAGTCGACTTTGGTGGCTATTCAAAGGTGGATTTGAATCTAACACAACTAGATTCGTATCAATTGGTAATCAAAGCATAGGTTGTCATCTTCAATCGGAAAATCTATCCTTCTATTCATCATTCATCAAGTTTTTCATCCATAAAAGTTCATCTAGTTCATATTGCACCCTACCTTGAAAAATAAAAAATTTAGAAACTTTCAAAAATCATTGTTGATTCATCTTAACTCCGTTTGCTTTGAAATTTCAGATTTAGAGTCCTTATAACTATTAGTTATATCGAAAAATATCAAAAAAATTAAAAAAAATTTAAAAAAATTCGACCAGAAATTTGTGATTTTTGTCCTGGATTCGTTTGAGCTCGGAAAGCTGTGAAATTTGAGATTTAGACTTCTTTTATTGTGTTCTTTCTGGGAACAATATTGAAAAAAATCAAAAAAATCTGTGGTGTTATCGATATTTTTCAGAAACTAGGGTTTTTGAATTGGGAATTTGGGGATTAGGGTTTATCGTGTGCAATTGATTCAATTGGTTGCAATTAGCCCTAATTGATTGTGTGATTGAGATTCTTGGGTTGCTTTTTCTGTGAATTGAAGTTTAATTTGAAGAATTTCAGGTTAAAACCCTATTGGAGATAAGTGGTATAAAATTGGATTCAAGTGCTACTAGGGTTTTCTAATCGACTTGAATTGTTTGATTTGTGTTTGAATTGAGTTTTGTGCAGCAAGTTTGGAGAAGGAATTCGACACAAGAGACCTGCATAAGTGGTTTGGTTTTGGTTTAGATCACTTTCCTTTGATTCACAAAAATTTTGCTACTAATTGTTTGTTCCTCAAGTAGGTCACGAGAAGAAAGGAGTTCTCTAACGAGTTGCTCTTATTAGGCCTATTGAAGCTAGTAAAAGGCATAATCTTGTGAGATCATTAAGAGAGTAGTGGACCACCAATCCATAGGTTGAGTGCAAACACGAGAGCACAATCAAGGTATACACACACACACTTGTGAGAAATTTTTACTACTAGGTACCATGGAGGGCCAACAAGGAGAGCAAAATCAAGCCGATTTGGCTACTATGTTGCAAGCCCTAATGCAACGTATGGATGCACTATCCAATGATGTTCAACAAATTAAAGATGGCCAAAATCAACAAGCTCAACAAAGAGCCAGTGCCGCAAACAATAATGAAAGGGCACAACCTCCACCACCAAGACAAGTTGTCCCTAGAATAGATCCTATGGAGAGATTGAGGCAACAAGAGCTTGGGGGTCAAGCTTATAATGAGAATTTGTGGCCTAGGAGGGGAGTTGAAAGAGAGGAGTCTAAAGACAACATTAAATATACAAAATCCCTAAATTCAATGGGAGAGGGTCACCGGCGGATTACTTGGAGTGGGAGTCAAAATTAGACATGTACTTTGACTATCACCCCCATGTCAAATCCAAGAAGGTGCAAATTGCTACTCTTGAGTTTTCGGAGAATACTTTGAATTGGTGGAATCAATTGGTGCAATAAAGGAGAAGAAATTTGGAGAGACCTATTGATACTTGGTTGGCATTGAAGAGCGTTGATGAGTACTATTCAGAGATGATGTTGTTGATTTCTAGGGCCGAGGTTGATGAAGCTCCACAAGCCACTATGGTTAGGTTTATGGCGGGTTTGAATAGAGAGATTCATGACATAGTGTAGATGCAACAACACTATGATGTTGAGGAATTGCTTCAACATACTTTGAAGGCTGAAAGCCAAGTTAAAAGGAATGGCAATAAGAAGAGCTTTTCATCATCATCAAGTTCATGGAAAACTCCAATTAAGAAAGATGCGAAATCATTCAACAAGGAGAAGGAGGTGGCACAAAAGGGAGTAAGCCCTAAATCCGATTCTAAGTCTTCATCAAGTTCTTCTTTCAAGAATTATCTTAAGTGTTTTAAGTGTCAAAGAATTGGACATTATGCTAAGGATTGCGTTAACAAGAAGGTTATGTATCTTAATGATCATGATGAGGTTGTGAGTGAAGATGAAGAATTTGTTCTAGGATCTAGTGGTGATGGAGATGATAAAAGGGGATTTGCGCATGATGATGAGGATGATGATGATGGTAATACACCGGCACTCTTGAACTTAGTTGCAAGAAGAACTTTAAGTGCCTATGTTAAAGGAGATGTGCACAACCAAAGGGAGAATTTGTTTCATACTAGGATGTATGCGTGTGGGAAGCCTAGTAGTGTGATCATTGATGGAGGAAGTTGTACAAACATAGCTAGTGTGTACTTAGTGAAGGAGTTGTCATTACCCACTACCAAACACCCTAAGCCTTATAGTTTAGGATGGTTCAATGATAGAGAGGAGATTAAGGTTAACAAACAAGTTTTAGTTTCTCTTTCTTTGGGCAGGTACAATGATGAGGTGCTATGTGATGTGCTTCCAATGCAAGCATGTCATGTCTTACTTGGTCGACCATGGCAATATGACAACAAGGTCCATCATAATGGTGAGACAAATAAGTATTCTTTTGTTTGTGGTAAGCATCCTATTACTTTGATTCATTTATCACCTCAAGAAGCTTTAAAAGATCAATTGAAATTGAAAGAGGATTTTGCTAAATTGGAATCGGAATATAGGATTCAAGAAAAGGCTAAGAATGTTAGTTCTAGTGTGAATTGCGTTGACAACAAATCTGTTTTGGTTGATGAGCATTCTATTTCTAAGAAAGTTGTTAAGGAGTTTATGTTAGCTACTAAGAGTGAGATTAAAGAGGCTTTGAATGATAATTCTGTTTTGATCTTGCTTTTGCTTAAAAATACACTTGTTGCTACTAACAACTTGGAAAGAGAGCTTCCAAGCAACATTGTTCCTCTTTTGAGTGATTATGTAGATGTGTTTCCTGAGGAAATTCCAGTGGTTTACCACCAATTAGGGGGATTGAACATCAAATTGACATCATCCCTGGAGCACAAATACCTAATAAGGCAGCTTATAGGACAAATCCTGAAGAAACAAAGGAGTTAGAGAAGCAAGTTGGAGAGCTACTACAAAAGGGTTTTGTGCGTGAAAGCCTTTTTCTATGTGCAGTTCCTGTTTTGCTTGTTCCTAAGAAGGATGGAACTTGGAGAATGTGTGTTGATTGTAGAGCAATAAACAACATAACGGTAAAATATCGTCACCCTATTCCTAGATTAGATGATATACTTGATGAATCGCATGGAGCATGTTTATTTTCAAAGATTGATTTAAAGAGTGGCTATCATCAAATTCGCATGAAAGAGGGTGATGAATGGAAAACTGCCTTTAAAACTAAGCTAGGATTGTATGAATTGTTAGTTATGCCTTTTGGATTGACTAATGCACCTAGTACTTTAATGAGGTTAATGAATCATGTTTTGAGAGCTTATATTGGCAAGTTTGTTGTTGTTTATTTTGATGATATACTTGTGTATAGCCGAAACCTAGATGAACATATTGAGCACTTGCATTATGTGTTAGATGTACTTAGGGTTGAGAAGTTGTATGCTAACCTTAAGAAGTGCACCTTTTGCACAAACAAGCTTGTTTTTCTTGGTTTTGTGGTGTCATCACAAGGTATAGAAGTTGATGAGGAGAAGATCAAAGCAATCAAACAATGGCCAACCCCCACCAACGTTGGTCAAGTGAGATCTTTCCATGGATTAGCCGGATTCTATAGGAGGTTTGTTAAGGAATTTAGCACCTTAGCCGCCCCTATTACAAGTGTGATGAAGAAGAATGCACCATTCAAGTGGGGAAAAGAACAACAAGAAGCATTTGAGACCTTGAAGGAAAAACTAACTAATGCTCCTTTGCTTGTTTTAACTAACTTTAACAATACTTTTGAGATTGAATGTGATGCATCAGGGGTTGGCATTGGAGCTGTTTTAATGCAAGGTGGGAAGCCTGTAGCTTATTTTAGTGAGAAATTGAATGGGGCTGCATTGAATTATCCAACCTATGACAAAGAGTTGTATGCTCTTGTGAGAGCATTACAAACATGGCAACATTATCTTTGGACTAAAGAGTTTGTGATTCACACCGGTCATGAAAGCTTGAAGTACTTGAGAGGCCAACAAAAGTTGAACAAACGACATGCTAAGTGGAGTGAGTTCATTGAGAGTTTTCCTTATGTTGTGCGATACAAACAAGGTAAGGAGAATGTTGTAGCCAATGCTTTATCAAGGAGGTATGTCTTACTTTCCATGCTTGATTCTAAGTTTCTTGGATTTGAGTTTTTTAAGGAATTGTATGCTAGTGATGTTTACTTTGGTGAAATCTTTAAAGCATGTGAAAATTCTGGATTTGGAAAGTATTATAAGCATGATGGATTTTTGTTTAAAGAATCTAGATTGTGTGTGCCTTCTTGCTCATTGTGTTATGTTCTTGTGAGGGAATCGCATGAATGGGGTTTAATGGGTCACTTTGGAGTTGATAGAACATATGAGATATTGCATGAACACTTCTTTTGGCCTAAGATGCGATATGATGTAGGAAAACATGTTGCTAGTTGCATTGTTTGTTTGCAAGCTAAATCTACATCTAAGCCTCATGGATTGTATACTCCTTTGCCTAATCCTTATGAACCATGGACTCATATTAGCATGGATTTTGTGTTAGGATTACCTCGTTCTAACAGAGGTAAAGACTCTATCTTTGTGGTTGTTGATAGGTTTTCTAAGATGGCACACTTCAGTGCATGCACTAAATTAAACAGATGATGCCAGTAATGTAGCTAATTTGTTCTTTAAAGAGATTGTTAGACTACATGGAATGCCTAGGACGATTGTGAGTGATAGAGATGCTAAGTTCTTAAGTCACTTTTGGAGAACTTTGTGGGCTAAGTTAGGTACTAAGTTGTTATTTTCAACTACTTGTCATTCTCAAACCCGATGGCCAAACTGAAGTAGTTAATAGGACTTTGTCAACCTTACTTAGGAATTAAGAAGAACTTAAGAACTTGGGAGGATTGTCTACTTCATGTTGAGTTTGCATATAATAAAAGCATACATAGCACTACTGGATATTCACCTTTTGAAACTGTGTATGGTCTTAATCCTTTAACCCCATAGGATTTGTTGAGTTTAATAAGTATTGGGTTGCGACCAGCCTTCTTTAAAGTTTTTTTTTTAAAAAGATTTTCCTTTAATTTCCTTTTATTTTGTAATAAGTATTGGGCAATTTATTTAGTTTAAATGTGTATAGATATGTCAATATTAGCAAGAGGACTTTAATCTTTGATTAATGATAAATATTTTTTTTACTTTTTTTTTTCAAAAAAAAAACTTTCAATCCGAAAATTCCTTTACCCATCCCGGACGTCGCTCCTCCATGAATTTTGATGTTGTTTTGCTTGAATGATTGAGATTTGAAAGTTTGAAGGTTGAGAGAATTTGTAAGAATTGAAAATTTTGAAGTTGGAAGGAAAGGGCAAAATAGTGCAAGGGGGGTGGTGCCTAATAAAAGGGGGCGGAATTTAATTTCCATTATTTAATACACTTTCAATGTAGTTTTTTTAACTTCACAAGTAAGTTTAAAGATTGACAAGTAGACAACTAGCCATTTCAGAATTAATCAGATTTTTAATTTTAATATTTTAATAAGTTCCAAGAGGACACATGTCACCCTTCTATGCCTACATATGATAAACTCACCGGTGGTGTATTTAACAATTTTCTTTCTTTATTTTGTTTTTGCTACTTGACGTGTGAGAATAATAAGCGCAGGAGGGCGATCGGTGAAGAAGCTGTGCGTTTGCTTTTGGAGAGGAGACAGTGAAAATTAAGAATTAAGAATTAAGAAAATGGTGTCGGCAAACAGGGAAATGGCCGTCTACTGCTTCGACACTTTGGTCGCCCACTACAACGGCGAGGAGGCTCCTCCGCCTGCCTTTGACGAGGGCCAACAGTAATTTCCCCTTTCTCTCAGTCTCTCTGTCTTTTCATCAAACATGTTGCATACGCATGCATTTGATCCTTTTCATGTTATATTCTTATGAGTTTTTTTTTTTTTTAATTTTACTTTGGGGTTTTTGAATGGTATTCAAATTTTAATTTTTTTGGAACACAAAATTCTCTCTCTCTTTTCCAATTATTGTTATTTGTAAAAATTTTGAGTACTGAATTTAATATGTTAATGATGAAATTTTGGCCAACAACTAAAATTAAAGGCTGTCTCTTTGTTGAAACACGAAATTATTAAACATAGCCTTATGAAATACTAAAGATTCTTTGGTATTGGAATATTTCAATTCACTATAAGGTTCTTAAGTGAACCCTTTCGAGGGTAGGCCTTTAGTGCAGAAATGGAGGAATTAAAGTGTTAAATAACACATTCGCGTTTTTAATGTTCAAATATATGAAGTTTTTCAATGTTACAAATTGTTATATTCTGATTTTGCATCAAAATGTTGCAGCTTTGATTCTACATAGTTCTGTTCAACCCCTGATCAAATGCCATGTAGAGTTGTCAACAACATTCTTGACTATTTTGAATACAGCTGATCGTAAGCATATGTTGTTTTCATATTCTTCTTTCTTGCAGTTTGGAAGTCATACTCTGACTAGTTGGGATATTTCATTACATTTAGATCATAGTCTTCTTCAATGATGACATTTTGTTGTCTAAGTCTTGCGGTGGCACTTTCCTGGGATGTTTTGTAAATACAATGTCTTATATTTAATGAACTGTAGAATTTATAGCTGGTATAGCTTAGCATTGGCAACAGCATATTATGTTGGTAGATTGCATTGGGCATTCTGCTTCCTTCATTTTAAGCTGGACTATTGTTTTGCAGTGATTTATTTTGATAATATCATATTAGTTTGACTGAAATTATCTTTCTGAAATCTGAAGGTTTCAAAAGTGTCTTTATGTAATACAAAATGGGCTGAGGCCTGGAAATCTCAGGTTGTCTTACTATTCATCTACTCCTCTTATTAATCAAATGACCTTGCTATAGCAAAGATTTAACCATCCTTGTGACATTTTGATGAGAGTGTTAAGATTCATCAGAATAAAGATCTTTTCCTCTGTAGTCTTTAACTCCATACTTACATAATTGTCTAAACTCCTGCTCCCTTGAACTTTATCCAAGATCATCTTACCCTGATTGGAAAGCATACATGATCCAGAAAAGGGAAGGAGGTGAATTGCAGTTTCAATCTTCTAACAGGCTTTTGCATTTAGTATTTCGTATGATATTAACAGGCTGCAAAGGGAAATAATGGATTTCAAAACTCAACAAGAGGTTTACAATTAATACTTTAATAAAGTCAGATGGTTAGCAAAATTGAGTTTTTTTTTTTTTTTTTTTTTTTTTTTTTTTTCAAATAACATGTTTGTTCACATTGTTTTACATGTACACTTGTAGAACTATAACACTGAATGAATTGTTACTTGACGAAGCCTACCTGTCATACTCTGTTTCCTTGCAAGCGGTTGTACCCCCATCTCCTGCCCTTCTCCGAATCTTAATTTGCCATGCTCTGGTGACCTGGGTTATATTTTTTTCGTCTAAATATTGATATCTCAAGGTGCAAACTTGATATATTTTAGAAAATCGTTGGTCATTAAGATGCAGATGAAGCCATCTGCTAGTTAGAGCTGCTGAACAGCTCATGATTAGTATTAAACTTCTTTGAGTTCCTTTTACCGACGACCCAATATTTGTGTCAGTGAATGGTTGTGGTAGTGAAGTGAAACTTACAATGGGCCTTATATAATCAGAAGAGATCATACATGCACCTACAACACATGGATCACCTATGCTACATTTGGTGCATTGCGTCAGCAATTTGCGTATGTGATCGTAGTTTTTCTCATCTACAGCTCACATCTTTCTCTGAATTTCATCCATGCCAGATAATTATTAATATTTTCACTGAATTGGAAGATTTATGCATTTTAAACTTGTCTTGCTTTTTCTGTCCGATTTGTTTAGTATATTACATATTCTAATATTGGAGAAGAAATTTTTGCTGTTGTTCATTTAAACAGAATACTAAAATTCAACTGGTGAATGGTGGCTGAAACTTATATGTTCATGTTCTGGAAACAGGAAATTTACAACAGTCTGTAGTCAACTTTAAGCTGTTCTGCTTAATGCTACTTCATTTTGGCCCTTTAGTAGCTTTTACATGGTAATTTGTGTAGACTGATAGTTATGGTGTCAGTGACTTTTTTTTTAAAAAATACCTGACACATTTTGTTAGAGTATCAGCGAGTACTGTTGTTGGCTTCTTGATTTTCGGTACATCACCTCTTGTTTTGCTTGCATCTTTTGGTTCTAAAGTTTTAATAGCAATGTTTATTTAGAGCTCGTTTGGCATCGTTTCCGTTTCCTGTTTTCTGTTGCCAATTTTATGTTTTTGGAAACAAAACAGTGAAAACATGTTTGGTAGACTGTTTCTGTTTTCAAAAATTTTGGAAACAGAAGCAGTGTTCTGGAAAAAAGCGGAAGCAAGAATTTTGTGTTTTCATGTTTTTCCAAAACACTTCCAAAACACAGAAGTACAATGATGAACAGTAACTCACATGCTTTTTAACCATTTTTTAAAAACTTTTTTTTTATTTAAAAACATACAACCAAATTGTATATCCAAACATGTTTTTGTTTTCAAAAATTGACAGCGCAGCAAAAACAAAACGAAAACGAAACAAAAACAAAAAACAGAAAAATGAAAACGATGCCAAGCAACCCCTTACTGTTCTGTTTTTACCAAGATTGTGCTGCTATTGTGGCACAGATTTGCATGAAAGAAGTTGAACATTTTTTTTTCTGGTTGCTTTCACTTTTCAATAAAGAATTTCAGCAGTGTTGCCCCTTTTCCATACATGTTATAGTGTCTTACCTAAGTTTTCTTATGTTGTTAGAGTGTTGGTACTTTTTCCTTTTATTACAATGTCGCTTTAGTTCAAACCATGCCCTATATATTTAATTTTCTTTTGTTCTCATTGCATTTGTATTAGGATATCAAATAGCTGTGGATTAATTTGGGGATTGATACCTTAATCTGAGATAACTCTTCTTCTTTCTTCAGTCCCTTGTTTGTCACTTGGAAAAAGGTTGTGAATGGTGGGGAGCCTCGTCTACGTGGATGTATTGGAACTCTTGAAGCTCGATACTTGATTAACGGGTTCCGGGACTATGCTCTGACAAGGTATTAAAGGAACAAAAATTGTACTTTAGAATTTAATTTTTTTTCCTCTGCTTTTGTATATGCACAACCACATGTAGCTGAGATAGCGACTATAGCAATGTCTATTGTTGAATTTATTTTTTTTCCTCTGCTTTTTATATCTTCTTAAAATTGAAATTAAATATATAACATTCTCTAGCCGTTGATTGTCAATAATATACCTAAAAGAAGGATCTACCTGATGAATATAAAAAATGGGGAGGTCTGTTGTAAAAGGAAAAGGAGCAGTATGGAATAGGATAGACCTGCCAAATATGAAAACAAATAGGGGAATGCTGTTATAGTTACATGCAAGTTATTTGACAGTCCAGATCTGCTATGTCTTTTGTTCTTTTTTTTTTAATTAAATTGGATGCTAGAATGCCTTTATTGTAAATGATATATTTGATTATAAAAATGGATAGAATTGAGGGTGGTCATTAACCTCTAGCTGGAGGGAGAAAGTACTAATAAAAGAAGTGTCCTTAAGTCAATTAGACAGGTACTTAAAGAAGCGTGTTATAGTCCCTAGCAAGTCAGAGTCTGACTTGGTCAATAAGTTCTTATATAGGTTTAATTAATATAGTGTGTTATGTTGTTATATTTAGGTTATTGCCACCTGTTAATATGGCTGTTTATCATGTTTTAATAATTTTATGACTGTTTTTTAGTAGGGTAGTTCAATTGCTGTTTTTTAGGAGGGTAGTTTATAGTTTTTTTTTGCTACTCATGAACATGATATTGAAATGGACTACACAATAGGAGGTAGCCCTCTCCTTTCCCATAATCCCACCCCGCCCATCCCAGGATTTGAACCCGGGACCTCCCACAAGAAGTCCCAAGCTTTAACCACTGGGGTGTCCCCTTGGGGACAGAGGTTAGTTTATAGTGGTTATGTTTGTACGCGTTTAAAAAAACTAGTTTCTGGTTTGGAATTATGGTGTGGGAATTTTTAGGAATTTTTGATATGAGATCGTTGGGTTCTCGCTAACTAGCCCAAGTTTATAGGACATAAAGGAAGGAAAAGTAAAAAAATCTGGTGAATTAGAACCAGACTTCACAGTTTCAGGACCTATAGCCAGATGCAGGGGACAAAATTTTACCAAATTGGTATCAGAGACGAGGCTTATGGGAGATTGGCTTTCTTTTCAACAACAATTTGAGTCCTTCCTCAAATTGTATGAAGGAGACTGTGTGAAAGACCGTCAAGAAAGAGAGCAGGATCGCGTTAAACAGCATGGGTTGGCTGTGAGATTGGAAGAGCTGTCAAGGGATCTGTCTACAGGGAAACATGAAGAAAAAGTTGGAGAAGGGAGTGTCAACAGGGGCAGACATGAAAAAGGGGCTTTGGGGGGTGACATGCACAACACAGCCCCATTTGTTCCTAAATATTCCAAGTTGGACATTCCAAAATATAATGGCTCTTATGATCCTTTGGGTTGGATTAATCAATTTGAACATTTCTTTCAGCACCAAAAAACTCCAGAGGAAGAAAAGGTTGGTATGGCATCTTTCCACCTTGAAGGTGATGCTCAGTTATGGTTTCTCAAATTAGAGAGAGATCGTCCAGCCATTACCTGGGATGCTTTCAAACAGCAATGCAATTTGTGGATTGGACCCCCTACTCGCGGTAACGAGTTAGGTGAATTGGTGAAGTTAAGTCAGACTGGGTCCGTTGAAGATTATCAACGTTCATTTGAGCAGTTGCCGGCCAGAGAAATTTCATTGACAATAAATCAAGAAATTAACATATTTCTGAGTGGAACTGCATCAACAACCGGATTTATCTACTGCCATGAGATGAGTCTTGCTCGGTTGTATGAACGACGGTGTAGCTGCAGCAAATTTGCATCTAACCAAGTGAAACACACTGATTTAGTTCCTTGATGTTTGCCCTTTGTGAAGCGGTTTAGTCCATCCGAAATTGAAGATAGGAGGTCAAAGGGTTTTTGTTTTAATTGTGATGAACGGTTCATGCCAGGACATCGTTTCAAGAAACTTTTTTGGTTAGAGGTTCTGGAGGATAACAACAAGGTGAATCAAATAGAACAACACTTGGAGGATTTAGACATTGCATAAATTCTGCTATAGAACTTTTAAGCTTGCAGACAAGCGATCTTCCGTGGGGGGAAGTAATGTTATGGTCCCTAGCGAGTTAGAGTCTGACTTGGTCACTAAGTTTTTATTTAGGTTTAATTAATATAGTGTGTTATGTTGTTATGTTTAGGTTACTGCCACCTGTTAATATGGTGGTTTATTATGTTTGAATAATTTTATGACTGTTTTTTAGGAGGGTAGTTTAATTGCTGTTTTCTAGGAGGGTAGTATGCGTTTAAAAAACTAGTTCCTGGTTTAGAATTGTGGTGTGGGAATTTTCAGAAAGTTTCTTGAGTACTTTAACTCTAGGAGATTGTTGGTTTCTCTCGAACGAGCCCAATTTTACTTAGAATCATAGGACTGAAAGGAAGGAAAAGTAAGAAATCTGGTGAGTGGGAACCGAACTTCACAGCTTCAGGACCTATAACCAGATTCAGGGAACAGAATCTTACCAAAGTGGCAGATAAGAAATAGAAGTGAAATGCAGGATACACTCTTAGTGACCGATATAAGTCCATTGTTAGCTTTTAACTTTCTCTATAGAGCATTTGGACATGGTTTTTACCAAAACTTTGTGCATCATTTTGATTTCAATTCTTGCAGTGAATCTGGTGGTGAGATTCAGTTACTTTACTTTCTTTTCTATACCTTTGTTTTACTTAACTAACTGCGATTTTGGCAAGTGTGTTGTCATTGTAAAACAGTTCAATTGAGGGTATAATCTCAACAGCCGCTTCATGTAAAGTGATAAAAGATAATGCTTAAATGTTGATAGCACTTTATTAGTATTTAACACTTTGTTCTTTATAATCACTCCAAAGAATTTAAGAAACCTTGAAAGGGGATAGTACATATTTCCTACACCCTTTTGGTGCTAATAAAAGAAGCATTTGGGTCTCTAAAGAATGGCAAGTTGCAGCTTCTTGCACTTTAGTCTAGTCTGCAACCAATTGTTTATCGTTATTTTATTATTTATTTTGTTTTTGGTCTATGTGCTGCTGAATGAAATGCAAGTTCATTTTTTTGTCTCAAAAAATACAAGTGCTTCTTAGTCCATTCATTATGCTGGTTCATATTTTGGCATGCTTCTTACTTTTCTCCACCATGCATCACAAAATTGTCTAATTTATTAGTTTCCCCTTTGAACTAATGTTTGCAGTGCTTTGAGGGATCGCAGATTCCCCCCTATACAAGCTAAAGAATTGCCTTCTTTAGAGTGTACAGTTTCTGTTTTGACTGATTATGAATCAGCTGATAACTACCTTGATTGGGAGGTATGTACTTCCACTCGATTTGAATCTCTTAACATTTCACTGAAGAATATAACCTGTGTTGCTTGTTAATATACTGCTAATGTTTATTGCCTGAATGCATCAGTTGATCAGATAATCTGCTATTTTTGATGATTCAGATTGGTTATGGCCTTCCTTTTTCTGGATTATTATTGCTTTGTTTTCTGTATCGTAGAATATTGATATTGATATTGTTCCATACGTATTCATTGGTGTATGTATAAAAATTGGTAAAACATGTCTAGTAGTATATACTTGGAAATAGGGCAATGATCTATGCTTTAACATGTCTCAACTGCATTTTATGTCTTTTGCACTTTCTTTTTATTATTATTATGATTTTCAGGTTGGAAAGCATGGGATAATTATTGAATTTACTGATGACTATAATACAAGGCGAAGTGCCACATATTTACCTGAAGTGCCTGCGCATGAAGGTAGATTTCATTTCCTGTTATAAGCCCTATGAAAATCATATTTGGAGATTTCTTTGCTTTTTCCATACAACTGTTTATCTTGTTTCTGGCAGCCTGATTTTCAAATTTGAATCTCAATGAGCACATTTCTTGTTTCGGTTCTGGTTATTTATTTATTCTCATAATGTTAAGCTGTACAGGTGATTCAGCAATTCTGTTAATTAATCATACAAGCTAGTTTTAGGCTTTCATACTTTCACTGTTGCATCCATAAATCAAAGCAAATGGAAGTATTAGAAACAGGGAGGGAAAGGAAGTATTAATTTTGTAATAAATTTCTGCCTCATTGCAAGAGATCTCAGGTGACACATACAGCTATCTCCTTGATTTTAATTTGTTCTAAAACATTAGTTTTAGTGTGGTATAGGCTTTTTCTGCAGGGATTTATATGCATAAACCCTGTTGTATTCAAAGGTTTATTTGTGCAAATATTTTATCAGGAGCAATTGCTTAGTAACTTGGCAAACTTTACTGACCGTTCATTCATTCTTCTTCTGCTTCAGGTTGGACTAAAGTGGAGGCAATTGACTCGCTTATGCGAAAGGCAGGCCTGAGTGGCCCCATCACTGAGTCACTCAGGAAGCGTATAAAACTGACCCGCTACCAAAGCACTATATTCACCATGCACTACAGTGACTATGCCGCCTATGTCAAGGCAACAAGGGGCGCAGCACCTTCTATTGCTGGTGCTAAGCTCGCCAACAACTGATTCTTCCAGACAGCTATCACCAAAATGGTTGAGCTGTTTTGGCTAAATGATAAAGATACGATTTAAACCAAACTAAAGTGGGTGGAATTGATTTGATTGTGTTCCTACCCAGGTTGCTTTTAATTACATGTGTTTCAGCTATCATTCTTCAAATCCATTTGATTTTGAAGAAACAAACCATTCCTGATGTAAACTCAGGCATACCAGTTGTATTTGCTTAAATTAAGACTTTCGACTTCTCTGGGAAATCTGTTTGCTGTTAGAAACACTTCTCTTGACTGGAAATCCTTAGAAGACGTGGTGCTGGCATATTTTTTTGTCGTTGCTTTTATTTACATATATATATAATTTACTTTTTCCTGGAATATGACAGGATGAAAGAACTGGCGTAATTTAATCCCTTTTATAGAGAGATGGTAATGATACAAGGAATATCTATCTTTCTTAATTATGAATCTGTCATTTGGTCACTAAACTTTTCGAGTACACACTTCGAAAAATAATGAAAAGATGTGGATTTGGTCATTTATATGTTACTCTTCATAATGATTTGGTTATTTATAAAATTGAATATTTTAGTCATCCATTCCTTGGAAAATCTAATGACACGTTGACATGGTATGACCACATCATAATGCCATGTCACTGATAGTGTATTCGTGGCACAAATGCACAAAATATATTTTAAAATACTTGAAAATGATAAAAGATCATAAATATTCAAATAGAATAAATATTTAAATAATAATTAATCAAATAGAACAAATATTTAAATAATAATGAATATTAATAAGAAGTGAAAGCTTAGTATATTATCAAAATATATTGAAACAATCAAAATATATTGAAATGTAAAATGTATTACATTTATATTTGTAAATGTTTGACCATCCTCACGCTTAAATATGACATTTAAATAGAGTATTAAAAAATTATGGTATCCAAATATTTATTTAAAGTAATTAAATTGTGTTTTTTTTAGAGAAAATTCAATCTTCCATTAAAAATCAATTGTCCGGATTACAAACGTGCAGAGGTAGTCTGCACCAAACATAATTAGCTCCTACATCATAATTCAAATGAACTAATATATGTGCTAAGCGATTAGCCATCTTATTTACATGCTTAAAAGAACAAAAAGTTGCATACTTGATCCGATTTTATGAAAACAATGATACTCTTTCAAAACAATAAAATAATTCCAATCATTTATAGGAAAACAATCCATAAAAAAAAAAAAATTCATAATTCATATATAATTATAATACATATAATCTTTGAAAACACTAGAAAGGTCCGGTCACTTACCTGATCAGCACACACAATCACAACACAATTCTTGCAATGAACAATGCACAATCAAGAGCCTAACACAATATTAATTATGCATTAGAAACCAATACATTACAATATGCTTAAGATGCATAACCAATCTACCCTCGCACAATCCTAAACACCTTGGGGAAATGTTAAAGTTCTTTTGAAAACCTTTGCAAAAATCCAATTTCTATAATATCCACAATTTTCAAAATCATGATATCATTAGGAAAATACACTTTAATATTTTTAGAGAGTGAAACACCAATTTTAATGGATCATAAATAAGATAATATAGTATTACAATTTCTGTAAAAATTTCAGAATTTAATTCTTTAGAAATAGGTCACTCTCCTCATAAAATTTCATAAGAAAATAAATCATAGAAAATATTCTTTAATTTGGAAAATTATGGAAAAATACAGAACAATCATAAGTATTTCAATAAACAATTTCCCCAAAATCACTATCATATCACCTAGGGGTGGACTACACTCTCTCTCGCAAAATCTGCCCGAGAGTGGCCTTTGCAGAAACACTGTTCATCTTCTTCCACATACAAATCCAGAAATTCCAGATTCGTCCCATCCGCCAAGCAACTTTGGGACTTTGATTCTCTCTTTACAGAACGCCTATGAACGTATGGCTGGCACCTATTGGTAGATCTCACTTCCTACTACACATTCATCACAAGTTCCGCCTCTAAAGTCCTCCGATTTACCGGATTCCGGTAAGGAAAGAGGGGTTGTTGATCACAGTTTAGATCTAAGGTTTATCAAATTAAAAACACCATAACTTTCAATCTACACAATGAAATCGAGTGATTCCAAATCCTATGGACTCCTCATGGGTAGAGGAATCTTTTGGGCCAACTTGGTGGTCGATGGCTCGCCGGTCGGTTGCCAGTGACCGGAATTCTACATCTAGTCTATATAAAACCCTTTCATAACATGCAACAATGGTGGAAAGTCAAAGAACTAACCTTAGAGCACCCAAGAGATATGAAAACAATGGAAAATAGCCTTCAAAAGATCTCAACACGTTTTCCCCTTGAAACCAATATTCTAACCCTAACTAATGAGATAAATATTAATTTATAGCTAGGTTAAAGAACTAGTTAACACCTAATTGGGTTAGAAAAACTAATAAGACCCATAGTCACACAAAATCATTTATAAAAGCAATTTTTGGCCGGGGTCTCACACAATTAGGTAGTGATTGCTTAATTTTTTGTGAATCTTGTGATCGTAGATTAATAATTGCAAGTCTAATTATCCATCTCAAGGCGACGAACGAAGAAGAAGCTTGGTAGTTTTATCGATTTACTATTCTAGGAGTTGAAGTTGTCAAGTTGATCTTTGGAGGATTTTCAAAGGTTGATTTGAATCTAACACAACTAGATTCGTATCAATTGGTATTCAGAGTAAGGTTTTTCATCTTCAATCGGTAAAATCTATCCTTCTTGATGCACCAAGGGCTTATAATGGTCTTGAAGAACACAATGGAGATCATGGAGAGGATGAGCATGGGCGGCAAGCAAGCAAGGACAAGCTTGAAGATCATGGAGATTGCGGACAACTTGTTCCAAGCACCAAGGAGTTGCCAAAGATGCCATTTGAGCCATTGAAGACGCCTTTAGGTCCGATGACAAGAGCAAGAGCTAAAAGGTACAAGGAGGATGTGCTTTGTGACGTTTTGCCAATGCAAGCATGTCATGTCCTACTTGGTCGACCATGGCAATATGACAACAAGGTGCATCATGATGGTGAGTCAAATAAGTACTCTTTTATGTGTGGTAAGCATTCCGTTACTTTAATTCCTTTATCACCTCAAGAAGCTTTAAATGATCAATTGAAAGTGAGGGATGAATTTGCTAGAATGGAATCTGAATTTAAGGCTAAAGAGAAGGCAAAGAATGCTAGTTCTGTTTTGGTTGATAAGCATGCTAGTTCTAAGAAAGTTAGTAAGGAGTGTATGTTAGCTACTAAGAGTGAGATTAAGAATGCTTTGAATGATAATTCTGTTTTGATCTTACTTTTGCTTAAAAATACACTTGTGAGCACTAACCACTTGGATAGAGAACTTCCAAGCAATTTTGTGTTTCTTTTGAGTGATTTTGTAGGAATTGGAGTTGTTTTGATGCAAGGAGAGAAACCCGTAGCTTACCTTTGTGGGAAGATGAATGGGGCTGCATTAAACTATCCAATTTATGCCATGTTTGTAATGAGAAAGCAACATTATTTGTGGCCTAAAGAGTTTTTGATTCATACCGATCATGAAAGCTTGAAGTATTTGAGAGGCCAACAAAAGTTGAACAAACGACATGCTAAGTGGATTGAGTTCATTGAGAGTTTTCCTTATGTGTTCCGCAACAAACAAGGTAAGGAGAATGTTGTTGCCGATGCTTTATCAAGAAGGTATGTCTTACTTTCCATGCTTGATTCTAAGTTTCTTGGATTTGAGTTTATTAAGGAATTGCATGCTAGTGATGTTTACTTTGGTGATGTCTTTAAAGCATGTGAAAATTCTGGATTTGGAAAGTATTATAAGCATGCAGGATTTTTGTTTAAAGAATCTAGATTGTGTGTGCCTTCTTGTTCTTTGCGTCTAGTGCTTGTGAGGGAATCGCATGAAGGGGGTTTAATGGATCACTTTGGAGCTGATAGAACATATGAGATATTACATGAACACTTCTTTTGGCCTAAGATGCGATATGATGTAGGAAAGCATGTATCTAGTTGCATTGTTTGTTTGCAAGCTAAATCTACATCTAAACCTCATGGATTGTATACTCCTTTGCCTATTCCTCATGAACCATTGACATATATTAGCATGGATTTTGTGTTAGGTTTGCCTCGTTCTAGGAGAGGTAAAGATTCTATCTTTGTTGTTGTTGATAGGTTTTCTAAGATGGCACACTTTATTGCATGTGTTAAAACGGATGATGCCATTAATGTAGCTAATTTGTTCTTTAAGGAGATTGTTAGACTACATGGAATGCCTAGGACGATTGTTAGTGATAGAGATGCTAAGTTCTTAAGTCACTTTTGGAGAACTTTGTGGGCTAAGTTAGGTACTAAGTTGTTATTTTCAACTACTTGTCATCCTCAAACCGATGGCCAAACTGAAGTAGTTAATAGGACTTTGTCGACCTTGTTTAGGGTATTGATTAAAAAGAAATTAAGAACTTGGGAGGATTGTCTACCTCATGTTGAGTTTGCATAGAATAGAAGCACACATAGTACTACTGGATATTTACCATTTGAGATTATGTATGGTTTTAATCTTTTAACCCCATTGGATTTGTTGAGTTTACCTTTGGGTGTGTAAGTTGACATGGATGGACAAACGAAGACCGATTTTGTTAAAGATCTTCATGCAAAGGTTAGAGCTCAAATTGAAAAGAAAACACAACACTACATGAAGGTTGCTAATAAGGGGCGCAAAGAGATCATCTTTGAACCTGGTGATTGGGTTTGGTTGCATCTAAGAAAGGAGAGGTTCCTGAAAAGTTAAAGTCTACGCTCTTAACCTGCGGAGATGGTCCATTCCAAGTCTTGGAGAGGATCAACAACAATGCATACACACTAGATCATCCTAGTGAATATGATGTAAGTGCTACTTTTAATGTTTCAAACTTATCCTTGTTTGATAGTGATGCAGATTTGAGGACAAATCCTTTTCAAGGGAGAGGGGATGATGCGTCAAAAGCTTATCATGGTCTTGAAGAACACAATGGAGACAATGGAGATCATGGAGAGGATGAGTATATGCGGCAAAGAAGCAAGGACAAGCTTGAAGAAGCAAGGGTTTGCGCAAGTGATGATTCATGCACCAAGGAGTTGCCTAAGATGCCATTTGATCCATTGAAGATGCCTTTGGGTCCGATGACTAGAGCACGAGCTAAGAAGTTCAAGGATGCATTAACAAGCCTTGTTCGAACTCATTTTGAAGATTTTGAAGACCATTGAAGATGTTTTGAGCAAGAATATTCCAATCGATCCAAAGCTTCATTCAATCGATTCTAGGAATATTCCAATTGATTCCAAGTTATGCACCTTACTTGAAATCGATGAGCATTAGATATTTCATTGTGTAATTCGGCCATATGGGCCTTAATTCTATCTTAGATTAGTTATTTATTTAGTTTGGACCTTGTTTAGGGTTGGGCCTTGTCTAATTAAGTCCAATCCTTAGCTATTTTTCCTATTGGTTGTATTTTAGGGTAGTCTCTAGATTGTTCTATGCTAAACCGCCCTTAACCCTTGCATTCAATGCCTAGGTCGGTTTAAGGGGGTTATTTGTGTTGAACTTGTGCCTATATAAGGGCACCAATTTCTCTTGTAAACATAAGTTAAGTTAAGTTGATTAAATAAAGTTGAGGTTATTCACCCAATTGATTATCTTAGCTTCATTGTTCTAGATTAAAGATGACAATCTATGCTCTGATTACCAATTGATACGAATCTAGTTGTGTTAGATTCAAATCCACCTTTGAATAGCCACCAAAGTCGACTTGAAACACCAAAACTTCTAGACTTGGATTTCTTTTGAAACTGTGTATGGCTTTAATCGTTTAACCCCATTTGATTTGTTGAGTTTGAGTGTGCAAGTTGACATAGATGGTGAAAGAAAGGCCGACTTTGTTAAGGATCTTCATGCAAGAGTTCGAGCTCAAATTGAGAAGAAAACACAACACTACATGAAGGTTGCTAACAAGGGGCGCAAAGAGGTCATCTTTGAACCTGGAGATTGGGTTTGGTTGCATCTAAGGAAGGAGAGGTTCCCTGAAAAGAGAAAGTCTAAGCTCTTACCCCTTGGAGATGGTCCATTCCAAGTCTTAGAGAGGATCAACAATAATGCCTACAAGCTAGATCTTCCAAGTGAATATGGCCATGTAAGTGGTACTTTTAATGTTTCAGACTTATCCTTGTTTGATGGTGATGCAGATTTGAGGGCAAATCCTTTTCAAGGGAGAGGGGATGATGCGCCAAGGGCTTATCATGGACATGAAGAGCACAATGGAAATCATGGAGAGGTTGATCATGGACTTGAAGGAAGCATGGACAAGCTGAAGATGGAGGAGGAATCGCAAACCCTACTTCAAATAGCATTGGAATCGCAAATCCTACTTCAATTGACAAGGAGAAGCTTAATCGGCCATTTTGATCCTTTGGTGATGCCATTAGGTCCTATGACTAGGGCTAGAGCTAAAAGGTTCAAGGAAGCATTATTGGGCTTTGTTCGAACTCATCTTGAAGGATTGAAGTCCATTGAAGATCATAAGCCAAGGAATATTCCCAACGATTCCAAGCTATGCACCTTGCTTGAAATCATTGAGCCTTGATCCTTTCATTGTGTAATTCGTCCAATTGGGCCTTAATTCTATCTTAGATTAGCTATTTATTTAATCTAGAAGACATTGGGTTTGGCCTTGTTTGACTAAGTCCAATCCTTGCTTAATTAAGTTATGTATTTATTTTTCCTAGTAGGACAAGTAGTAGGTAATTTTCTTGATCTTTCCTTTATGTGTAAACCGCCCTTTAGGAGGTTTGGAGTAGGGGATGCATCAACCCTTCCCTATATAAACGGACCATCCCCCTCTTGAAAACACAAGTCAAGTTATCAATAAAGTTGAGAGGTTTATTCACCGCAATTCGATTATTTGGCTTCATTGTTCTAGTTTGAGCAAACTTAGGGTTCTTCAATCTTGTAGAGTCCTAGCAAACAATTAGGTTGTGATTGCTTAATTGTTTGTGAATTTTATGATTTTAAGCAGTCAATTGCAGGTCTAATTGAAGACTTAAGACCGACGAACGAAGAGGATTGCTTAGGTAAAGGTCATTGATTTTACCCATCTATAAGAGTTGGTGTTTCAAGTCGACTTTGGTGGCTATTCAAAGGATAGATTTGATTCTAACACAACTAGATTCATATCAATTGGTATCAGAGCATAGGTTGTCATCTTCAATCGATAAATCTATCTTTCTATTCATCATTCATCAAGTTTTTCATCCATCAAAGTTCATCTAGTTCATATCGCACTCTACCTTAAAAAAATAAAAAATTCAGAAACTTCAAAAAATCATTGTGGATTTATCTTAACTCCGTTTGCTTTGAAATTTCAGATGTTCTTATAACTAGTAGTCATATCGAAAAATATCTAAAAAAATAAAAATAAAATAAAAACAAATTTCAACCAGAAACTTGTGATTTTTGTTCTGGATTCGTTTGAACTCGGAAAGCTTTGAAATATGAGCTATAGACTTCTTTTAGTGTCATCTTTCTGGGAAAAATACTGAAAAAAATAAAAAAACTCTGTGGTGTTATCCACTTTTTGCAGAAACTAGGGTTTTGAGTTGGGAATTTAGGGATTAGGGTTTTCTTTTGTGCAATTGATTCAATTGGTTGCAATTAACCCTAATTGATTGTGTGATTAAGATTATTGGGTTGCTTTGCTGTGAATTGAAGTTTAATTTGAAGAATTTCTGGTTACAAACCCTATTGGAGACAAGTGGTACAAAATTGGATTCAAGTGGTACTAGGGTTTTCTAATCGACTTCATTGATTGATTTGTGATTGATTGAGTTTTGTGCATGCCTTTATAAGAAAGGATTGAATTGAGTTTGAGATCTGCATAAGTGGTTTGGTTTTGGTTTAGATCACTTTCCTTTGATTCACAAAAAATTTGCTACTAATTGTTTGTTCCTCAAGTAGGTCACGAGAAGAAATAAGTTCTCTAACGAGTTGCTCTTATTAGACCTATTGAAACTAGTAAAAGGCATAATCTTGTGAGATCATCAAGAGAGTAGTGGACCGCCAATCCATAGGTTGAGTGCAAACACGAGAGCACAATCAAGGTATACACACAAACACTCACTTGTGAGGATTTTTACTACTAATCTTTGTTCTTTGTGTAGGTACCATGGAGGGCCAACAAGGAGAACAAAATCAAGAAGTAAACATGAATGCCTTGTTACAACAAATAATTCAACAACTTGGCACTGTGAATACTAGGTAGGATGATCGGTCGTCAACGAAACACAAGATAAATTCATGTTATATTAAAGAAAACAAGAGTAAAAATATAACTAATGAGAATTAAATCTATGATAGCTAATTAGGAGAACTAAAGCAAATTATAAAGAAAACTTAAATATATGAAAGAAACCTCTAATTATGAATAAGAAACCTCCAAATATAAATAAGAGACCTCCAACATAGGATTAATTATCACTCTTAACAAATTAACTTGGATCATCGATATCAAAAGATTATGAGATCTATGGATAGCTTGCCTGGGTTTAAAAGGTGAATTTTAAATCCATAATTACCAAATTAGTTAATCTCACTCCGTTAGGCACAAAGAATAACCCTATTATTCATGCTTCCGTACTATTTCGCCTCAGAAACAAGAATAAAGCATTAAGTTCATGTAATTGAAACAAACACAAATCATGATAAGGCTATTACGTTACAAATCAATCATTGTTATCCCTAATTCTCTTGAAAGGAATGATGAGTTCTCAATCAATTGCTACTAAGTAATCAAATCACTACTATTACGCATGTGATTCAATCTAGCATATGTAAGCTATACTTCTCAAGAATGCACCGGTTACAATCCATCAAAATAAGAAAACATGGCATTAAAATAGAGACTTAAGAAATACCCAAAAGGATTCATATATAAGCACAAAATCTCCCATGAAAATAGTCAAGAGATCAAATTAAAATCCTACATTGGAGAAAATAATAGTCTAGCCACTCATGAATTGAGTGACCCTCAAAATCATAAAGAAAATAGAAGAAAACTTAGCTAAAGATAGGTCTGACCGGTGGCTCTCTCCAAAGAATAAGTTGTGTCGCATAACATCTATGAAAATATGAGAAAAAGGTAGGCTATTTATACTAGAAAACTAGGGCTAAATAGACTTTTAAGCACATAAATCCTCCTCTAAACTAGGTTAATTTTCATCCTCCAAGGTTGGGCTAACTCTCCATGCCGAATTGTATCAATCTGGGCCGAAGTCCATGGGCTTTCCACGTTCATCTTTCATGCAGAAACTTCAGGGGTATTTTTGTCATTAAAAACGGCCAAACTGGAACTCGAACATAAAAGAAAAGTTGTATATCTTTGAGTCAGCTTTCCAACGCATCTTGAATCATCTCAATTGGACCTTTGTAGAGAAAGTTATGATTTTTCTCCCAAAACTGTCGCTGGAATTGGAATCAATTGGAGAAGCTTCAAGAGAAAGACACCAACTTGTGCTGGAATTGACAGGCCCGACTGTCCTTGGGTGCCCAGATGAAATGCCTAGCCGTCCAGGTTAACAACCTAGCCGCCCAGGTCATCTGGAGAAACCGTCAACAAGTTGCATCTCTTCTTCACTTGACTTATGTTCTTGATCCTTTCATCTTGGAAACTTGTTGCATTGATATTCATGGCTTCTTCAAGCATCAAATTAAGCTTCAAAGAGTCTTCGATCACGAACATAAAATCTCCAAAATCTTCTCGGAAAGTCCTTGTAAATATTTCATCAAAATAGCTCCAAATAGTAGGAAAAATAGTACTTTTCCACTTTTCTTATCTTTAAGACCTAAAATCACAAATATTAACAAATTGAGATATAATCAAGCATAATCAAGCATAAATAGACCTAAAAACATAGGAAAATGACCCTAAAAATGTATACTATTTTGGCCTGATCATATTTTCTCCACACTTGAACTTTGCTAGTCCCTTAGCAAATATCAAATATGTGTTTTCTATCAAAAATTCAAAATCATTTTTCATTTTTTCAATTTACATACACATGTTAAAGAATAACTCAATCATGAAATCAAGAATGACATAGAACAATGAGAATATTCAATTCTAAAGACTAAATATTAGCAAACATCATTATTCTTAAGTAAGTATAATAAAAGAAGTTCAATTCACTGATCATTCATTGACATCACATGACCACCACTTACCATAGGCTTGAGTATACATATATTTCCAAAGGACAAGTAATATCATGGATATTTATCAAAAACTAGAATAGGTGAAAAAGGATGGCTTATCTTCAAGAAAGCAAGGTTACTAACCTTAGAAGTGTTCATGATTTAGGGGTTACTAACTCCCTTTTTTATTTTGAGGTTACTAACACTCTTATTTGTCAGAGGGACAATACTTCCGCAATTCCATTCCTCTTATCCTCTTTCCAAGGGTTACTAACTCCTTTTGTTTTAGAAAAGAGTGACAACAATGGAAAAGTTTTTTTTTTAAGTTTAATTTTTTTTAATGCAAAAGTATCTCTTCTCCTCTTTCATGAAAACGCTTCTTTTGAAAAGATTTAACTACCCTTCATACCCCCACACTTTATCTTTGACATATCCATGACATAATTCTATAAATGTACTCAAGATTCAACACAAGTTTTGGAAGTAAATAGTCATGGAAGCAATGAATGAATAAGATCATATCACAATCCAAAATTATACTTAATTCAAAGAAATTCTAATGTCATGCTAAAAACTCAATCAAAGAAATAAGCATTCTTAAAATTCTAGGCATCTATCATCCATAATCAAATCATCAATCAATATATGTATGAAAACAAAAATTATTGTCGAAAATCATGGGAGTGAGACCAATCAAATCATCCTAAAAATAATAAAAAAAAATAGTTCCACTTTCGTAGGCGTACGGTGGCATTTAGCGTATGACACAAGCCTTTAAACCATTATGTGTCCATAAAGGAGGAGTTATAGTCTCCTGAGGGTTTACTTAACTAGGACGACACGACAACACAACACCCACAAACATGTTTAAGTTAGTGAGGAAAATTAAGTAATTTACTACAAAATTAAGTAATTTACCATTCACCCCCGCACACTTAAAGTTAACATTGTCCTCATTGTTAAAGAATCAACCAATCAAACAACAAAGTTGGCTTGCGAAAAATTAAAGAGTGTAAGTTTGAGGGACGTACCTTTGTGGTGTTGATGAAGTGGGAACTTAAGCAAAAAGACAATAATTAAAATTAAAGGGAATGGCGATAAGGAAACACTTAATAGTCTTTTTAATTAAACTAGAAAATAAAAACATACTTGAAAAATAAATAACTAAACCCTAATTGCATTAAAAAATAAAATCCTAAAACCTAAGATAGAATAAGCTTAAGAAAGCTTAAACAGGCTTAGCAAGAGCTTTCTCCATGAGCTTTGCAAAATCCTCCAAGCTCTTGGTAATGTCATTAACATCCTCTCGAACAGCAACAACTCTAGCTTGAAGTCCCTTGATCTCCATAAGAATTTGATGAGTTTTGGGCTGTGGAATTCCCTTGTATTGAATGACTTCTTCTTCATCCGCTTGAGATTTGTAATCAATGTCCAAACTAGGGTTAGTCTCAGATGAAACAGAGATGATAGACTTACCTTTAACTCGAGTGGTATTGTCGACTTCTTTCTCCATTGATTTGGCCGGCATCTTGGGAAGAATCTCACTTCCTTCCGCACGATAAACAGTAGCTACAACAGGCTTTGGCATGGCATGAGATGTCGATGAAGATGCATGATTGCGGTGCAATTGAAACCCACGAGGAAGAGGGATCGATGATGCTGGAGGAGTTGGGCAAGGAGGACAACAGGAAGGGGGACGGTGTTGAGCAAGTTTCGGTTGATAAGATGGTTGATAGGGCTTGCTTGTGTAACCCGAAAGCGGTGGAAAAGGGGCTGCACGATTCCATCCTTAGGGGCGATATCCTCCCTTGTGAAAATTCTTGGGTGTTCCTCTTGATTGTTGTACAAATTTCTTTTTCTTGAAAGAGAAGAAATCCTTCACAGGTAGACCAGCATGATCAACTTCCTCATTCTCTCTTATCACTTGTTGCATATAGGCATTCTTCACCTTCTTCCAAAGCTCTTGGGAGATTGTTCTTGCTTGGATTCCAGGCTTGGTGTCAATATCCTCCTTAGGAATTGCGTTAACCAAAGCTAAAATCTCATGGCAATCTTCACGTGTGAGTCTTCCTTGAAAGTTCTTGGAATAAAACGTCTCACCAAGGTTTTGAAATTCAGCACTCATGGTGTAAAATTGAGCATCGAAATCATCCATGTTGTAGGCCATACCGACACAATCAATTGATCAAAAGAGAAAGTTTAAAATTTCTACACAACTCAAAACAACAACTAGTTAGTTCTCTAATTTTAATTCATCAAAAATTAATTAACCAAACATGAAATGGAAGCATAAACAACGAAGAACAAATCTGGAAAATTAACTTGAGAAGAAGAAAAATAGAGCTTACCAATCTAGCCGCAGGTTTGAAGTGAAGAAAAATAAAGGCTAGGTCTCTTTATATAGGCAATTAATCCTAAACCTAATTGGATTTTATTTACTTGATGACAAAGTAAAAAGAAAGTTCTAAGAAAGTCCTAAATATACTTAAACCTGATTGGAGAAGAATAAATTCGGATTGGATTTGAATTTAACTCCAAATCCTTCCCAAATTTGGATTCTGAAATTTTTGGAACGTCAGGATACAACTGGGTGGCTAGCATCTCAACCTGGGTACCCGGAAACTATCGGGGTCCAGTTTTGCGCACATGATATTGCACTAAGTAACCTGATGCTCCTGGTGTTTAGCCGCCTGGGTAATTAGATGTGCGGCTGGGTGCCTAGCCTTCTGAGCTGGGTGCCCAAGCTGAACACGTATTTCACCTCCATATTTGACAATCTTTCCTTACCTAAGTTGCTTCCACTACTTCACAAATAAATTTGTGAAATTGCTTAAAATGTTATCAGGCAAAGAGTGACATGAAATTCCAAAAATTCTTCCAAAAATTCTTCAACAATCATAACCTAAATAACTTCAAGAGTAAGAATTAACTATACTCCTTTCTTCTTTGGCATCACCATTTAGCAATAGGTCTTTGATCTATAAAATCAAGCAAAAAGAATTAGTTCAATTAATAATGAATGTTAAAAATAAAATTATAAAGATAAGGGTTAGAAAAAAAAATTGGGTTGCCTCCTAACAAAGCGCTTGTTTAAAGTCATTAGCTCGACTTTTCCAAGGTTATTCTTCAAGAGTTGGTGGATCGTAGACTGGTTCTTTTAATTCCAATTCTTCAAGCCAACATGTTGGTGCAGGTTCAAGAAAAGGCTTTAATCGATGTCCATTGACTATGAAAGTGAATTGTTGGGCATTGTCTCGAAGTTCCACGGCTCCACTGGAGAACACTTTTATGACTTCATATGGTCCTCTCCAACGTGATTTCAGCTTACCAGTGAAGAATTTCAATCGACTATTGTATAGCAATACTTTTTGGCCTTCATGAAATGTCTTCCATAGTATTCCTCGATCATGTATCACCTTTTTCTTCTCCTTGTAAATCCTTGAATTTTCATAAGCTTCATGCCTAATTTCTTCAAGTTCATTCAATTGAAGTTTCCTTTCGAGACCAGCTTGACCAAAATTGAAGTTACATTGCTTTATTGCCCACCATGCTTTGTGCTCTAATTCCACAGGCAAATGACATGCCTTTCCATATACAATTCTATATGGAGACATACCAATTGGTGTTTTATAAGCAGTATGATAAAGCCATAAAGCATCTCCTAGGGTTAAACTCCAATTTTTTCTATTCACATTCACTGTCTTCTCAAGAATTAACTTCACTTGACGATTTGACACTTCTGCTTGGCCACTAGTTTGAGGGTGATATGCAGTAGATACCTTGTGGGTTACTCCATATTTCTCTACTAGTGATTGAATGATTTTATTGCAAAAATGCGTACCTCTATCACTGATGAGAGCTCTTGGTAGTCTAAATCGATGAAAAATATTATTCTTCAAGAATTTGGCAACAGTTCTTGCATCATCCTTTTTTGTGGCAACAACTTCAACCCATTTGGATACATAATCTACAGCAAGTAAGATGTAATTCTTCTTACATGATGTAGGAAATGGTCCCATGAAATCGATTCCCCAGACATCAAATACTTCTACCACCACATGTGGTGTTTGAGCCATTTGATTTCTTCTAGAAATATTGCCTACCTTTTGAGATTGTGGACAAGTCTTACAATATTCATAGGAATCTCGAAAAATTGATGGCCAGAAGAATCCACTGTCCAAAATTGTCCTAGCTGTTTTCTTATGTCCAAAATGACCTCCATATTCAGAACTATGGCAATGATTGAAAACTGAGGGGATGTCTTCGACAGGAATACACCTTCTCATGATTTGATCAGGACCACATCTCCATAAAATTGGATCATCCCACACATAATACTTGGAATCACTTACTATTTTAGCTTTAATTCCTCTACTTGCATCCGGTGGCAATCTTCTTGTAACCAAGAAATTGACAATGTCAGCATACCAGGGGACTTGAGTAATAGCAAATAATTCTTCAAATGGTAAAGCTTCATTTAATGTAGTGTCTTCTTCTTTTCCTTCGATTCTACTCAAATGATCAGCAACTACATTTTCCGCTCCCTTCTTGTCTCTAATTTCTATGTCGAATTCTTGAAAAAGCAATATCTAACGCATAAGCCTTTGTTTTGCTTCTTTCTTAGTCATGAGGTAGCGAAGTGCAGCATGATCTGAATAAACTATCACTTTGGATCCTAAGATGTATGGCCGAAACTTTTCCAAGGCAAAGAGAACGCCAAGCATCTCTTTCTCTATGGTGGTGTAATTCTTCTGAGCAGAGTCTAGAGTTCTTGAAGCGTAGTAGATAACATGAGGTATCTTCTCTACTCTCTGACCTAAAACAGCTCCAATTGCAGTATCACTTGCATCACACATAATCTCAAAGGGTAGATTCCAATCTGGTGGGTTCACAATTGGAGTGGTGGTGAGGGCAACTTTTAACTTATCAAAAGCTTCCTTACAATCATCTACAAACTCAAAGTCAACATCCTTTTGTAACAATCTACACATCGGAGTAGAAATCTTCGAAAAATCCTTGATAAATCTTCTGTAAAATCCAGCATGTCCTAAGAATGATCAAATATCTCTAACACAAGTTGGATAAGGCAAATTTTGAACTACTTCAACCTTTGCTTTATCAACTTGCAATCCCTCCTTTGAAACTACATGACCTAATACAATGCCTTGCTCCGCCATAAAATGACATTTCTCAGCATTTAATACTAGTTTAGTTTCGACACATCTTCCTAACACAAGTTTCAAGTTATGCATGCACTTATCAAAATCATCCCCATAGACTGTGAAATCATCCATAAATACCTCCATTCTATCTCCTATGAAATCTTGAAAAATGCTCATTATACACCTTTGAAATGTCGCAGGTGCATTACATAAACCAAAAGACATTCTAGTGTAGGCATACGTACCATAAGGGCATGTGAAAGTAGTCTTCTCTTGATCTTCAGGGGTAATTGGGATTTGGAAGTACCCTGAATAACCATCTAGAAAACAGTAGTAGACTTGACAAGCTAATCTTTCGAACATTTGATCAACGAATGGAAGTGGGAAGTGATATTTCCTTGTAGTAGAGTTCAATTTCCTATAGTCAATACACACCCTCCATCCATTTTGCAATCTCTGAGGAACTAGCTCTCCATCCTTGTTCTCTACAACGGTGAATCCAGACTTCTTAGGCACTACTTGGACAAGGCTTACCCATTTACTATCTGAAATAGCATAGATAAGACCAGCTCCTAGTAACTTAAGAACTTCTTCCTTGACAACTTCAGATAGATTTGGATTTAACCTTCTCTAGGGTTGTCTAACAGGAACAACATTGTCTTCCAAACTAATCCTATGCGTACATACTGAAGGACTGATTCCCTTAATATCAGCAATTGTCCATCCAATGGCTTCCTTATGCTCCTTCAAAACCCTGATCAACTTCTCTTCTTGTACATCATTCAATTTGCTTGAGATGATAACAGGAAGTATCTCATTGTCTCCAAGGAAAGCATACTTCAATCCACCTGGCAACGACTTCAATTTGACTTCAGGTGGTTGTTGAATAGATGGTAAAGGCATAGGATTTGGCTCTAATCGAACATATGAAACTGACGCTTTCTCATCTTCTTCAGGTAACACTTCTAAGTCAAGAATAATGTCCTCTAGTTCTTTTGATAGTTTCACCTCTGATTCTTTGACTTCTTCTTTGTCCAAGCTGTTCGTGATGATGGTTTCAAGTTCATCCTCGTGATTGATTGAAGGAACCTGGTCAACAAGAATATCAATAGAGTCAATAGCAAAAATAGAATGTTCTTCAACAGGATATTTCATGGTTTTATAAATATCAAATTCAAGTTCTTCCCCATCAAATTCCAAATTGATCTTTCCATCATGGACATTGATTCTTGCTCTTGCAGTGGACAAAAAAGATCTTCCAAAGAGAATCGGCATAGGAGGCAATCCTTGGTCATCACTACTCATCTTTAGGATGTAGAAGTCTGCAGGAAAAACAAATTTGCCCACCTGCACTAAAACATCTTCAACCAAGCCTTCAGGGCGAACATTAGTTCTATCAGCTAGTTGAATGATAAGTTTAGTTTTAACCATTTGTCCTAAACCTAATTTCTCATAAACAAAATATGGCATGATATTAATGGAAGCTCCTAAATCAAACATTGCTTTCTTTATTCTTTTACCCCCTATACTACATGATATAGATAAAGATCCTAAATCCTTGCATTTATGAGGTAACTTCCTTTGAAAAGCAGCAGAGACATTCGCATTCATAAATACCCAATTCTGACGAAATTCTTTCTTATCAGTGCATAATTGTTTAAGAAAAGATGCGTACCTGGGAACCTTCTCAATTGCAGCAACTATAGGAATGTTTACCTCTAATTTGCAAAGCGAATCGAGTAGATCGTCCTCACTACATCTTCTTCTTTTCGATATCAGCGTTTGAGGATAGGGTGGAGGTTCTTGAGAAATTTGCATTGGTTCCTTTTTCTTCTTCTTTGGTTTCTCTTCTTCCCTTGCAGGAGTTGGAAAAATTTATGAAGATGAAATGGGATGCTTCTCTTCCTTCATCCTTTCAACAATGGTATAATCTTCTCTTGGCAATTGCTCTTGAGGTGTAGAGATTGGTGGTGGCATCATTGGAGATATAGAAGAAACAAGGGGTGGTGGCATCGAATTGAGAGTTGGTAACTCCATCTCCTTTGCATACCCCGATTGATTCTCCTCCATTCCAATTGAATTAACTTCATGACCATGCAATTTATTCATCCTAATATCATACTTCATTCCGCTCACACTCCTTTGAGTTAAATTCGAAGAGGTGTGAGTAGGTTGGCATGATATTTGGTTTGAGATGAAATTGGTGAATACAGTGGCCAGAGATGTCAACACTGAGCTCATGTGGTTGATGCTCTCCCTCACTTCACTAAAGGATTCTCCCTCCATTGGCTTAGTTGTCGAGTATTCTTCTTCCACGTTGAATTGATAGACACCTTCTGCCATGATATTCAGCAATTCTCTAGCTTCTTTAGGAGTCTTGTATGTCAAACCTCCTCCACTGGTGGCATCTATGTAAGCTCGGTCATCATACAACAATCCATCGTAGAAATTATGAATCAAAAGTTCTTCAGGCATCAACTTGCATGGGCTACTATCACACAATTTGTTGTACCTTTCCCAGTATTGGTACCATTTTTCATTTGGAAGTTGTCGACAGCTACTAATATCCTTTAGAATACTTGCACGTTTCGACTCTGGAAAGTATTTGTTGAGAAATGCTTGCTCCAATTCAGTCCATGAAGTGATGGATTTCGGTGGTAAATTCCAAAACCATCTCTTCGCTTTTCCATGAAAAGTAAGTGGAAAAGTTCGCAGCTTCACTTGTTCAGCAGGCATTCCAGTGATTGCAGCACTCATGATGCGGAAAGTTTGTAGATGATCGTATGCATCTTCATGAAGTTCACCACGGAAAACAGGTAACATACGAATCATTCCAGGCTTCAATTCATAGGTCATGTCCATCTCAGAGTAATCAATGCAGAGGGGTTTGATTTCAAAATTGAAAATTAAATCCCTTAAAGAGCGTGATTGTTCCATTAAAATTCCCTACAAATTAAAGATGATCAAGTGTAAAAATATAAAGAAAAAGAATAATTAAAAAGAAAAGAAATTAAAACGCAACCTCTCCCCGGCAACGTCGCCAAAATTGTGATTAGTCGTCAACGAAACACAAGATAAATTCCCCACAAATTATCTAACTAAGTAGCTAGGGTAAGTAGGGGTCGAACCCACATAGAGAGAGTTGTTTAACTTCTTATCTAATCAATTATATTAAAGAAACCAAGATTAAAAATATAACTAATGAGAATTAAATCTATGATAGCTAATTAGGAGAACTAAAGCAAATTATAAAGAAAACCTAAATATATGAAAGAAACCTCTATTTATGAATAAGAAACCTCCAACATAGGATTAATTATCACTCTTGACAAATTAACTTGGCAAAATCTCCCCATGAAAATAGTCAAGAGATCAAATTAAAATCCTACATTGGAGAAAATAAGAGTCTAGCCACTCATGAATTGAGTGACCCTCAAAATCATAAAGAAAATAGAAGAAAACTTAGCTAAAGATAGGTCTGACCGGTGGCTCTCTCCAAAGAATAAGTTGTGTCGCATAACATCTATGAAAATATGAGAAAAAGGTAGGCTATTTATACTAGAAAACTAGGGCAAATTGACCTAGGGCTAAATAGACTTTTAAACACATAAATCCTCCTCTAAACTAGGTTAATTTTCGTCCTCCAAGGTTGGGCTAACTCTCCGTACCGAATTGTATCAATCTGGGCCGAAATCCATGGGCTTTCCACGTTCATCTTTCATGCGGAAACTTCAGGGGTATTTTCGTCAGTGAAAACGGCCAAACTGGAACTCGAACATAAAAGAAAAGTTGTAGATCTTTGAGTTAGCTTTCCAACACATCTTGAATCATCTCAATTGGACCTCTGTAGAGAAAGTTATGATTTTTCTCCCAAACTGTCGTTGGAATTGGAATTAATTGGAGAAGCTTCAAGAGAAAGACACCAACTTGTGCTGGAATTGGCAGGCCCGACTGTCCCTGGGTGCCCAGATCAAATGCCTAGCCGCCCAGGTCATCTGGAGAAACCGTCAGCAAGTTGCATCTCTTCTTCACTTGACTTATGTTCTTGATCCTTTCATCTTGGAAACTTGTTGCATTGATATTCATGGCTTCTTCAAGCATCAAATTAAGCTTCAAAGAGTCTTCAATCACGAACATAAAATCTCCAAAATCTTCTCGGAAAGTCCTTGAAAATATTTTTGTCAATATTTCATCAAAATAGCTCCAAAAACTAGGAAAAATAGTACTTTTCCACTTTTCTTATCTTTAAGACCTAAAATCACAAATATTAACAAATTGAGATATAATCAAGCATAATCAAGCATAAATAGACCTAAAAACATAGGAAAATGACCCTAAAAATGTGTACTATTTTGGTCTGATCATTGGATGCTATAGAAAATCAAAATCAACAAGCTCAACAAGGAGCCAATGCCGCACAACAATGAAAGAGTTCAACCTCCACCACCAAGTCAAGTTATTCCTAGAATCGATCCTATGGAGAGATTGAGGCAACAAGAGCTTTGGGGTCAAGCTTATAATGAGAATTTGCGACCTAGGAGGGGAGTTGAAAGAGAGGAGCCTAAAGACAACATCAAGTACAAAATCCTTAAATTCAATGGGAGAGGGTCACCATCGGATTACTTGTAGTGGGAGTCAAAATTGGACATGTACTTTGACTATCACCCCCATGCCGAATCAAAGAAGGTGCAAATTGCTACCCTTGAGTTTTCGGAGAATGCTTTGAATTGGTGGAATCAATTGGTGCAATCAAGGAGAACAAATTTGGAGAGACCTATTGATACTTGGTTGGCATTGAAGAGTTTCATGAGAAAGAGATTTGTTCCAAGCTACTATGTCAATTCTCTTTATCAAAGTTTGCAATCTTTGAGGCAAGAAACAAAGAGTGTTGATGAGCACTACTCGGAGATGATGTTGTTGATGTCTAGGGCCGAGGTTGATGAAGTTCCACAAGCCACCATGGCTAGGTTTACGGCGGGTTTGAATAGAGATATTCATGACATAGTGGAGATGCAACAACACTATTATGTTGAGGAATTGCTTCAACATGCTTTGAAGGCCGAGAGTCAAGTTAAAAGGAATGGCGCTAAGAAGAATTTTGCATCATCATCAACCTAATGGATGACTTCAATTAAGAAAGATGAGAAAACTTTCAACAAGGAGAAGGAGGTGGCGCAAAAGGTGTTGGTCCACTTAAATGTGCTAGAGGGGGGTGAATAGCACTTTATCGAAATTTGGAGTTCACTGAAATGCGTTAAAGGCACTACTTCAGAGTATATTAAAGTCACCAGCGCAAAGCTAATAAATAAATAGTAATTGAATGCATGGGGAAATAAGAAGGAAATGATAAAGACGTTAACAGTTGAATAGTGGAAAAGTAAAGAGTTTGAGAGAAGATAAAACTGGAACGATGGAGGGGATGATGGAAGATTGGAGACACGTCGACTTATAGAGGCTCGGCCTTTCACATCTACGTCCTCTACCTTGGATACCCCACCAAGGATTTTCAAATCCACTAAACAGTGAAGTTAACCAGGTCTTCACAAAACCTATTACAATCCCAAAGCTTAAAACCCAAAGCTTTGACACCGAGTGCAAACCCACACTCAATACAATCCCCAAGTGCAAACCCACACTTGTAAAAATACAAATAAACACGTATCAAAGTGTAAAAGTGATCTCAACAGATCTGAATACACAAAATCAGGCCTAAAACAATCTAAAGGTATGAACTTTAAGCGCTAAAACAAATTTCGAAGCTAAACAGGAATAATTGAAAAAATAAGAACAAAACTTGGATGTTAGAGATGTTGAAATTCTAGAGAGAGAAAACGATATGATCTTCAATTGTGCTCCAAAACTTGAACTCAAACGGTTAGATTCGAGTATTTATACTTCTCTCTAGCAAACTAGCCGTTTGGTTTGAAATTCAAACCATTTTCTCGTTTTTCTTGTCTTTTAGTCGCACCAGCTGTTGACAGCTTTAGCGCGTCCGTACGACGTTGATAGCTTCAGCGTGTCCGTACTGTTTGTCTCGTAGCTGCTAGTTGCCTTTGCTTCCAGATCATTGATCCCATTAATGTCTTCGAGTTTTCTTCCTATTTCAAAAATTGTTCTTGACTTATGGTTCTTCACACATGTTGTCTTGATTGCATTGCCTCTATTCTAAATTCTTTTTTCTGAAATGACTGTCTTTGGCTTCAATGGTCTTCTTTACCATTCTTGAAGTTTTTAAGCATCAAAGCCTTCATGGCATTCTTTTTCATTAGTGTCCTTACTGTAGTATCCTTTTTAAGAATCTACAATGCTACAACCTTTCTCTATTGAAGGCTTTACTGCACACTAAGTGGATATGTTAGCTTACATAATTGGGCTCATTTTGTTATCATCAAAACCAACAGGGTTCAACAATCTCCCCCTTTTTTGATGATGACAAAACTGCGCTTAGAATTGAGATAGTGTTAGCCTAACATGGGGAAATAAAGTAAAGCTCCCTCTAGATCCATGCCAACTAAATTCAGAATAAATCAGAGCAATATAGATAGAGATCAAGTTTAAAATAAATTTGAAGAAAACTAGAAACATAAATAAGATAAGAACTAGAAGAATTCCAAAAAATCCCATTCATGGCATCAATGTATATACACAGTTAGTTTCAGCCAAAATAGAAAGAGGGGTTCTAGAAATGCTGAACACACTAGATAAAAACATTAAACTCCACAGCATATATATGAATAAGGATTTTCAATAACTTAAATAAATCTCAATTCTCAATTCTTCTCCCCCTTTTTGTCATAAGCAAAAAAGGTTCGAAGTTCCTGCATAAATTTGTTAGAAGAATATTCATAGCAGAAATAAAAAAAAACATTAAATAAGAGACAATTACATGTCTCAAGGCAAATATCCAGAATATTTAAGGCACTCAGCAGGTGCCAAAATACAGACCAAATGTAAATTAAAGATAGAGTTTAAAATGCAAGGGAAACGCATGAAATGTTCAGAATGCAAAGATGAAATGACAATGCAACTAATGCAATCTACTCCTCTACTTCTTCAATTTCTTCCTTAGAGCTGCTCGAGGGAATGATGGCTTTGGAAGATACTTTCTTCTTTGATGTCTCTAACTTTGATTTGCTTCCGAAGGGACTTGGAGTAGTAACAGCTTCTGCACCTTTAGCTACCCTTGACCTAGTGATTCTTGTTCCAGTTCCAGCAACTTTGTTCTCTGTAGTAGCTATTTTTTTGACACCTCCTTTGCGAGTTCCCTTTTTTGGAATAACTTTCACATCTTTGAAGACTTCCTTTGCCAGCTCTTCTTTTTTCTTCTTCTTGCTTGGATCTTCAGCAGTCAAATCTTCAACTATCATTGCATCAATGTCTTTAGTTGCTTTGTCAATGATCTTATCAGCTTCCTTCTTTTCTGCAGCTTCTTTTTCTTTCATTTCAGCATTAGTAACCTCAGTCTCCTCAGCTTGCTTTTCTTCCACTTTTTCTTCATCTTCTTTCTTTGTCTTGTCTCTAGTAGAAGAACTATCTGCAGTAAACTTGTGATCTTCATTCTTTTCTTCATCAGAGCTATCAGGTGGAATGACAGCTTGTTCCTCTGCAGACTTTTCTATTTCAACAGAGTCACCAATGCCTTTTTCCTTTTCCTTCTGTTCATCTTTCTTCTTCCGTTTCTCACCCTTTATCTTCTGCATCTGCTGATCCTTCAATTTTTGCTGCTGTTCTGCCTTTTTCTTTTTTTCCTGCTCTTTTGCTTTATGTAGTTGTTCCTTTTCATAGGCCTTGTTTGCTTCAGCTATTATCTCTGCAACTCTCTCTGCTTGCTCTATGTCTTCCTCAGATGTTTATCCATGAGGTTTCATTGTAGCATCCCACTTCTGCTGACTGTTAATTCTCTCTTTCTTCAGAAATTCCTGAATCTCATTCTAGCTTTTCATTTTCTGTGTCAGTCATGTAGTTTCCATGATCCTTTTACTCAGATATGCTCATGCTAATGAATCATAACAATCTCCCAACTTTTCTTGGGATCATATGATTTGATTCATGTCATTCATAAATTTGACACACAGTGTTTGAGTATTTTCCACCAGTGTTCCCATCACTCCATTCTGCTTTCCAATCTCTTTTGCCAAAATAGTGATGTCTTCTTTCATTGCCTCAGCCAATTCATTCATCTTGTTCATCACAACATCATCTCGTTTCTTTACTTGTGTAGGAACATTCCGACCAATTGCTTCCATCAACTGTTGTTCCTTGATAGTGTTCTTAATGAACCTATCAGTGGTCTCTTTAGAGAATTTGACACAGCCTTCAACCAAGTGTTTCTCATAAGGCTTGAAGTCTTTAACATCCATATACTTCTTCAAATATCCTGTGATAATGTGACCATAACCACATATCATCTTCTTCTTCTTGTTTGCCATTTCCTTCATTCCCTTAATGAGAATTCCAGCTAGATTAACTCTTTCACAGTTATAGATTTTCCACAGCAGCCATACATCATGGTTGCTCACATAGCCTACACTACTCTTTTTGTATCTAATAGTGCAGCCAATGAACTGATGTATCATCTTCACATAACTGTTCCTGATGAATCTAGCTCCTGAGTTTTCAGGCAGGTCTTCCTCATTCCCTGAGATTTGCCTCCAAGTGGCATTCTTATCAAAAGACTTATCAAAGTCTTCTTCTTCTTTGTAGTCAATACCCAAATAATTCCCCAAGGATTTGGGTGTAATGACTATTTCTTTTCCATTAACACATACCACAATATTTTTATCCAAAAACTTAGATCTAGCAACGTCAGACTTAATCACTTCAGGAGATTTAGCTATTCCAACATAAAATTCCTTAATAAGCGAAGGGCTAAGCAAGGTATATTCATCATCTTAAAATTGTGTTCAATCCCACCATAAGTTTCATTTCCTAGAAAAGTTGTCAATCTATCAACTGAGCAGACATAATATGAAATTCTGTAATTTCATCATACATGCTGCACAAAGCTACAGTCTTCAATCGATCTTTGATCTTGCTGGCTTTAGGTAGATTTGGAAACACCAATCTTGCGCCGTCAAAGCTTCCTTTCTTTTCTACACCAGCTTTCATCTTCTTCTCTGTACTGATTTTTGCTTTCTTTGCCGGAACAACTTCCTTTTCTTCTTCAATATCATCAAGCTCGGTGAGTTTTCTTTTAGCCTTGGAGCTTTCTTCTTGAGCCATTGTTCTCGATAGATGAGTGAAATTTCAAACAGAGGTTGAGTAAATGTATGAATGAGAGAAAACAAAATTTTCAGGAGAGAGAGAGAGAGAATAAGAATAGACTAGGGTTTTGAGAGAGCTTAAATAGAGGAGGAGAGAATATATTTTAGAAGATTTTTAGGGAAGAGAGAGAGTTTTTTCAGAAAAAGAAATAAATAAGTGAACCTTTTTGGATTTTGAAATGACTTTACCCAATAAGGATAAAATCAGCTTTTGAAATTCAAAAAGAGTACTGACGCGAAAAGGACGCGTCATGCACGGAAAGCGGGAAAACTGAAAACCGTGTCAGAGGGCAGAAATCCAACATGTTTTGTCTATATGTATGCATGTATGTATGTACAGAATAAAGACATTAATGAAATGATGAATGAAGCAATGAATTAAATATTGCTAGAATCTATCATGCCAAGCTCATGTCTAATCTTGCTAAAATGCTCATCACAAAGAGGTTTAGTAAAGATATCAGCAAGTTGTTTAAGGGTACTAACAAACTCAATTCTGATGTCACCACTTTGCACATGATCTCAGATGAAATGATGTCGAATCTCAATGTGCTTTGTTCTCGAGTGCTGTACAGGATTTTTTGTGATATTGATCGCACTAGTGTTATCACAGTAGAGTGGAACCTCCATCATGGTAATTCCAAAATCTCGAAGTTGATGCATAATCCATATCAATTGAGCACATCAACTTCCAACAGCAATGTATTCAGCTTCAGCAGTTGATATAGCAACTGATTCTGCTTTTTGCTTGACCATGACACTAGCATTTGTCCAAGAAATTGACAAGTCCCGCTGGTGCTTTTTCTATCTGTCTTACTCCCTGCAAAATCAACATCAGAATATCCTGAAAGATCCAATAGAAATCCTTTTGGATACCATAGACCTAAGGTAGTGGTTCCTTGAAGATATCTGAAGATTCTCTTTACAGCAACTAGGTGAGATTATTTTGGACAAGATTGAAAACGAGCACAAAGACAAACACTAAAGAGTATATCAGGTCTACTAGCAGTGAGATAAAGTAGGGAGCCAATCATACCTCGATAGAGTTTTTGATCAACTACCTTACCTTTCTCATCAGAATCTAATTTAGTACCAGTTTGCCATTGGTGTTTCATTGGTTTGCAGTCCTTCATGCCAAATTTCTTTAACATTTCCTTAGTGTACTTGGACTGACTAATGAAGATACCTTCAGAACATTGTTTGATTTGAAGTCCTAGGAAGAAATTTAACTCTCCCATCATGCTCATCTTGAATTTTCCCTACATTTCTTTAGCAAAATACTTGCACAAGCTTTCGTTAGTGGCACCAAAGATAATATCATCAACATAAATTTGAACAATTAGGAAATCAGACTTCTTCTTTTTCATAAAAAGAGTAGCATCTATACTTCCCCTTGTGAACCCTTTGTCCAGAAGAACTTTATTTAACCTTTCATACCAAGCACGAGGTGCTTGCTTGAGTCCATAGAGAGCTTTGTGAAATCTGTATACATGATCAGGATGATTGTTGTCTTCAAAGCCTGGTGGCTGTTCCACATATACCTCTTCCTGAATGTATCCATTTAAGAAGGCACTTTTTACATCCATTTGATAGAGCTTGAAGCCCATGTAGCACGCAAAGGCTAGGAGTAATCTGATTGCTTCGAGTCTTGCCATAGGGGCAAAGGTCTCGTCGTAATCTATTCCCTCTTCATGGTTGTATCCCTTTGCAACTAATCTTGGTTTGTTCCTCACAACACTGCCATTCTCATCAAGCTTGTTCCTGAATACCCACTTTGTGCCAACAATAGGATGATTTACTGGCGGTGGCACTAATGTCCACACATTGTTTCTTTCAAACTGATTCAATTCTTCTTGCATCGCAATCATCCAACTCTCTTCTTTTTCAGCATCTTAAAATGCCTTTGGCTCAATTTGGGATATGAAGGCAGCATACTCCCAGACTTCTCTAAGTGCTCCTCTTGTTCTCACACCTTCATTTGGATTTCCAATGATCAAATCAGGAGGATGACTCTTTCCATATTTCCATGCCTTTGGGAGATCATCATGTTTTTGTTCTTGCCTCTGGAGAGTTTGGATTGGTGGATCTTCCTTAGTCTCTTTAGTGGCCTTCTCATTAGTGTCATCAGTGGTCACAGTTTCTTTCTTGTTCGTCTCATTAATACCTGCATCATCATCATCTTGCACAACCTTTCTCGGTGCACTATCAGTCTCATCAAAAACAATATGAATAGATTCTTCAACTACTAAGGATGTTTTGTCAAACACTCTATAAGCTTTTGAGTTCAAAGCATATCCAAGGAAAATTGCTTCATCACTACGAGCATCAAATTTTCCAATGGGGTGTTTGCCGTTGTTGAGAATAATACATTTGCAACCAAATTTTCTAAAGTGAGAAATATTGGGCTTTCTGCCTTTGCAAAGTTCATAGGGTGTTTTTGAAAGAATAGGTCTAATTGAAACACGGTTTAAAATATAGGCAGCAATATTAGTGGCTTCAGCCCAGAAATATTTTGGAAGATTGTTCTCACAAAGCATTGTTCGAGGCATGTCTTTTAACGTTCTGTTCTTCCTTTCCACCACTCCATTTTGTTGTGGTGTTCTGGGAGCTGAAAAGTTATGTTGAAAGCCATTTTCATTACAAAAATTCTCAAAGACATGACTATCAAACTCACCACCATGGTCACTTCTAACACTTATAATAGTGAAGCCTTTTTCATTTTGGACTCTCTTACAGTGATTAGCAAAAACATCAATAGCTTCATCTTTATGACTAAGGAAATAAACCCGGGTAAATCTAGAAAAGTCATCAACTATGACAAAACCATAAGATTTACCACCCATGCTAGTGACATCAATGGGGCCAAACAAGTCTAGATGTAGCAACTCCAACGCTCTTGTTGAAACTACATTTTTGGATTTGAAGGAGCTCCTGACCTGTTTGCCAAACTAACATGCTTCACAGATTTTGTTAGTATTGAAATTCAGTTTGGGTAAGCCCGAGACAAGATCCTTACTAATAAGTCTGGCGATAAGGCACACATGACCAAGTCTCTTATGCCACAACCAGCTATCAGTGGCATCATTCACCATAAGGCACACATCCTTGCTCAGTTGCAAGTCATCCAGGTAGACAATATATACATTCCCGTGTCTCTTTCCAATGAAGATAAGCTTGTTTGTATTGATGTCAATAGCCTTGCAGCTTCTGGAGTCAAAGATGACTCTCCATCCCTTCTCACAAAGTTGACTGATACTCAGCAGATTATATTTGAGACCTTTCACAAAAAGTACATTTTTTATTGTTGTTGTACTGGCTTCAATAGTACCAACTCCTTGCACTTTTCCTTTAGAGTTATCTCCAAGGGTGACATCTTTTCCTTCCTTCTTAGTGAGACTAATGAACTGTTCTTTATCACCAGTCATATGTTTGCAGAAGCCGCTATCAAGGTACCACGGCTTCCTCTTTTGCAATTGAGCCTTCAACATTCCTCGTTCTGCTCCTGCTCAACCTGCAAGCATAGTTCTTTAGTTTGCAAATTTAGGTACCCATATTGCTATGGATCCTTGATGGTTGGTAACAACATAAGTTCCTTTAAGCACCCAGATCTTTTTTATCTTGGGTAGATTCCAATCCTTCTGATACCAGTCAGGGGATTGATGTCCTCTTCTTCCACAGATATAGCATATCATGGATCTTGGCCTAAAGTTTCTTTGATTCCTGTTACCACTGTAGTGATTGCTTCCAAAGGATTTAGTGACTTTAATGTCAACTTTTTTGAGCTCACTCAACTCATGCTCAAGTTTCTCTTTTTCCTCTGTTGCATGCTTTAGTGCTTCCTCAACAGTGTTCTTTGCTTCCTGCATGCTCATTAGTTCCTTCTTTAAACAATCTAAATCATTCATCAATCCAGAATTCATTTTCTTAAGAGCTTTATATCTTGCAGCAAGTTTCTCAAAATCATAATATAAGCTATCAAATTCAAACTGCAATTCTTCAAATGAAACAATAGAATCAATAACTACCTCATTTTCATTCTTTTTGGGCATGAGGCAGAGGTTGACTTTGATGTCCTCTTCAGCATCACTGGTTTCTGGTGAAGAAGTGTCACTGTCAGACCAGGTTCCAGCCATCATTGCCTTCTTCTTTTTTTTTCTTGTCCTTCTTCTAATTCTCATTGTTGTTCAATGGACATTCTGGCTTTATGTGTCCTGGCTTTCTACATCCATAACAGATTACTGGGTCTGTTTGCTGACTTCACCCTTGAGTTTTTCTTTCTTGTCTTGTGTGGTAATTTCATGAGTGTTGTTCCACTTAGATGTGCTAGAGGGGGGTGAATAACACTTTATCGAAATTTGAAGTTCACTGAAAGGTGTTAAAGACACTACTTCAGAATATATAAAGTCACTAGTGCAAAGCAAATAAATAAGCAATAATTGAAAGCATGGAAAAATAACAGGTAAATAATAAAGATCTAAACAACTGAATAGTGGAAAAGTAAAGAGTTTAAGAAGAGATAAAACGGGAACGATGAAGAAGATGATGAGAGATTGGAGACACGTCGATTTATAGAGGTTCGGCCTTTCACACCTACGTCCTTTACCTTGGATAACCCACCAAGGATTTTCAAATCCACTAAACAGTGAAGTTAACCAGGTCTTCACAAACCTATTACAATCCCAAAGTTTCAAATCCAAAGCTTTGACACCGAGTGCAAACCCATACTCAATACAATCCCTAAGTGCAAACCCACACTTGTAAAAACACAAATAAAAAAGTATCAAAGTGTAAAAGTGATCTCAACAGATCTGAATACACACAATCAGGCCTAAAACAATCTAAAGATGTAAACTTTAAACGCTAAAACAATTATCCAAGCTAACAAAGATGAAGAAAATAAGAACAGGACTTGCATGTTAGGGATTTTTAAATTCTAGAGAGAGAAAACAATTTGATCTTCAATTTTGCTCCGAAACTCTATCCTCAAATGGTTAGATTTGAGTATATATACTTCTCTCTAAGAAACTAGCCGTTTGGTTTAAAATTCAAACTATTTGTCCGTTTTTCTTGTCATTTTATCGCGCCAGGCTGTTGACAGCTTCCGCGCGTCCGTACTATGTTGACGTCTTTAGCGCATCCTTACTGTTTGTCCTGTAGCTGCTAGTTGCTTTATTCTCCAGATCATTAATCCCATTAGTGTCTTCAAGTTTTCTTCCAACTTCAAGTATTTACTTTTGTCTTGATGTTTCTCCTCTTGTGCTTTCTTGATTGCTCTGTCTCAATACTGATTCATGTTTTCTGAATTTGTTGCCTTTGACTTCAAGTAATTCTTCCTTGAAGTTCTTGTAGGCTTCAAGCATCGACGGCTTGTAGCATTCTTCTACTTTAGTGTCTTTAATGCAGTGTATATTTTTTAAGGATCTATAATGCTACAACCTTTCTCTATTGAAAGCTTTACTGCACACTAAGTAGATATGTTAGCTTACATAATTAGGCTCATTTTCATAAAAAACAACAGGGTTCAACAATGAGCAGCTTGAAGCTTCTCCCAAATTTCTCTCGCTGAAGTGCACTTTGCAATTATGTTGAATTCAAATTCACTTAAGGTGCAGTGAAGTGTATGAATAGCCTTATAGTTTAACTCGACTTTTCTTATGTCCTCTAGTGACCATTCTTTTCTTTACCTTGGAGGATTGTATGGTCCATTTTCAACTACTTCCCACATCTCATAGTTGTTTGCACGCATGTACACCATTATTCGAGTCTTCCAGAATTGATAATCAGTGCCATCAAAGAGAGGAGGACGGTTGATTGAATGTCCTTCAGCAGCTATGTTGAGATTTGATGAAGTTGCCATCTTTGGATCACTCTTGCAGCTGTCAGTCCGATCTACTCAAGAGTCGTGCTCTGATACGGATTGTTGGTTCATTTAAATGTGCTAGAGGGGGGTGAATAGCACTTTATCGAAATTTGGAGTTAACTGAAATGTGTTAAAGGCACTACTTCAGAGTATATTAAAGTCACCAGCGCAAAGCAGATAAATAAATAGTAATTGAAAGCATGGGAAAATAAGAAGGAAATAATAAAGACGTTAACAGCTGAATAGTGAAAAAGTAAAGAGTTTGAGAGAAGATAAAACTGGAACGATGGAGGGGATGGTGGAAGATTGGAGACACGTCGATTTATAGAGATTCGACCTTTCACACCTACGTCCTCTACCTTGGATACCCCACCAAGGTATTTCAAATCCACTAAGCAGTAAAGTTAACCAGGTCTTCACAGAACCTATTACAATCCCAAAGCTTTGACACCAAGTGCAAACGCACACTCAATACAATCCCCAAATGCAAACCCACACTTGTAAAAACACAAATAAACAAGTATCAAAGTGAAAAAGTGATCTCAACAGATCTGAATACACACAATCAGGCCTAAACTTGAACTTTAAGCGCTAAAACAGATTTCCAAGCTAAACAGGAATAATTGAAAAAATAAGAACAAAACTTGGATGTTAGGGATGTTGAAATTCTGGAGAGAGAAAACGATCTGATCTTCAATTGTGCTCCAAAACTTGAACTCAAAGGGTTAGATTTGAGTATTTATACTTCTCTCTAGCAAAATAGCCGTTTGGTTTGAAATTCAAACCATTTTCCTGTTTTTCTTGTCTTTTAGTCGCGCCAGCTGTTGACAGCTTTAGCGCGTCCGTACGACGTTGATCGCTTCAGCGTGTCCGTACTATTTGTCTCGTAGCTGCTAGTTGCCTTTGCTTCCAGATCATTGATCCCATTAATATCTTCGAGTTTTCTTCCTATTTCAGAAATTGTTCTTGACTTGATGGTTCTTCACACATGTTGTCTTGAATGCATTGCCTCTATTCTGAATTATTCTTTCTGAAATGACTATCTTTGGCTTCCATGGTCTTCTTTACCATTCTTGAACTTTTTAAGCATCAAAGACTTCATGGCATTCTTCTACATTAATGTCCTTACTATAGTATCCTTTTTAAGAATCTACAATGCTACTACCTTTCTCTATTGAAGGCTTTACTGCACACTAAGTGGATATATTAGATTATATAATTGGGCTCATTTTGTTACCATCAAAAACAACAGGGCTCAACAAAAGGGTGTAAGCCCTAAATCAGATTCTAAGTCTTCATCAAGTTCTTCTTCTAAAGCTCATATTAAGTTCTTTAAGTGTCAAGGATTTGGTCACTATGCTAAGGATTGCGTTAACAAGAAGGTGATGTTTGTTAATGACAATGGTGAAATTGAGAGTGAAGATGAAGAATTTACCCTAGGTTCAAGTGGTGATGGAGAGGATGAAAGGGAAGATTATGCACATGATGAGTGATACAAATCTGGTTGTGTTAGATTCATTCCCACCTTTGAATAGCCACCAAAGTCGAAATGAAACACCAAGACTTATAGACTTGTATGAGTTGATAAACCTAACCTAGTCTTCCTCTTCGTTCGTCGGCCTTAATCTCTCAATTAGACCTGCAATTGAATACCTAAGATCACAAGATTCACAAACAATTAAGCATCACACAACCTAATTGTTTGCTAGGACTCTACAAGATTGAAGAACCCTAAGTTTGCTCAAACTAGAACAATGAACCTAAGATAATCAATTGGGTGAATAAACCTCAAATCTTTATTGAAAACTTAACTTAACTTTACAAGAGGGGCTTGGTCCCTTTATATAGGCATAAGATAACGCAAATCGTACTCCAAAACCCCTAATTTTCGTCCAAACATAAGGGTTATGGAAAAACTACTCCTTGCCAAACTAGGAAAAAGAAATAAAAGCATAATTAAATAAGGATTGGACTTAGTCAAACAAGGCACAACCCAAATAACATCCAAACTTAAAAATAAGCTAAACTAAGATAGAATTAATCCCAAACAAAGCAAACTAAAGCTAATGGACTCATGCCACGATGTCAATCCGGCCATTTAGAATCAATAGCAAGCAAACTGATGAACTTGTAATTTGTTGGTGTTTTCTTGCTCAAATCATCATCAACGCTCTTCAATTGAACTTGAATAGTCTTCATGTCATCAAGATGACTTCGACCAAGGCCCATGAGTGCATCCTTGAATCTTTTAGCTCTTGCTCTAGTCATAGGACCAATAGTCATCTTCAATGGATCGAATGGCATCTTTTTTGTGCTTGGAACATGCTTATCAATATCTCCATGATCTTCATGCATCTCCATGCTTCCTTGCAGCCCTTGCACATCCTTTCCATGCTCTCCATGCTTGTCTTCAAGTCCATAATAAGTCCTTGGCGCATCATTTCCTTCATGATAAGCCTTGGACGCATCATTCCCTCCCCCTTGAAGAAGATTTGTCCTCAAATCTTGATTGTATTGCACCACATATAGAAAGCTCTCAATGAACCGGTTTTGCACAACATTGGAATGGAGTTCAATCCCTTAAATGGATGGCAATCCACTAGGAATTTTCCCACAAAAGTAAGCTACATGCTTCCCTTGTATCAAAACAACTCCAATTCCTACAAAATCACTAAAAATAGACACAATATTGTTTGGAATATCTGCAGCCAAGTTCTTAGTACTCATTAGTGTATTTCGAAACAAAAGTAAGATCAAAACAGAACTCTCATGCAAAACACTCTTAATCTCACTCTTAGTAGCTAACATACACTCTTTAACAACTTTCCTAGAAGTCTCTTTCTTTTCCCCTAAAACAGTCATATTTTCAATGCTATGATCAACCAAAACAGATTTGTTTTCATCACAATTAGCATCCAAAACAGATTTTGTTTCATCACAAACAACACCTAAAATAGATTTAGTGTCATTGCAAACAACACTCAAATTAGGTTTAGTATCATCACAAACAACATCTAAAACACTCTTTGCAACTAAGGTTGTTTTATCATCAAAACAATTATCAATTTTAGGATCGGATTTACTCTTTTCTTTAACCCTAAATTCAGCATCCAATTTAGCAAAATCATCTCTCAATTTAATTTGATCTTTTAAAGCTTCTTGAAGTGATAAAGGAATTAAAGTAATAGGAATCTTACCACACTTAAAAGAGTACTTAATTGTCTCCCGAACATGTTTCACCTTGTTGTCATATTGCCAAGGCTTCCCAAGCAAAACATGACAAGCTCGCATTGGTAGCACATCACACAAAACATCCTCTTTCTACCTGCCCAAAGAAAGAGTAACAAAAACTTGTTTGTTAACCCTAATCTCCTCTCTATCATTGAAAAAACCTAAGCTTTAGGGTTTAGGATGTTTAGAAGTAGGTAGTTGTAACTCTTTCACCAATTAGTCACTAACTATGTTTTTACAACTCCATCTATAATCACACTACTAGGCTTCCCACACGCATACATCCTAGTATGAAACAAATTCTCCCTTTAAACATCCGCTTTCACATAGGCACTCAAAGTTCTCCTAGCTACTAAACTAAGTGAAGCTAACTCATCACCCTAAACTATCCCTACTAGAATCTAGAGTAAAATCACCTTCCTTGTAAGGTGTTTTCCATGAGCTACTAGATGATGTGAAACTCTTGGTCGATTGAAGACTATTAGCATAGTTATCCACACTTTTCTCCAATTTGTCCATACTTTGCTTTAGCTTTCGATACAAAGTAGCCAAGTCATTGGCCTGATTTTCTCCATCTTTTCTATCTCCCATTGTACCTACACAAAAAACAAAGATTAGTAGTTAACATTTCTCACAAGTGTGTGTGTATATACCTTGATTGTGCTCTCGTGTTTGCACTCAACCTATGGATTGGCGGTCCACTACTCTCTTGATTATCTCACAAGATTATGCCTTTAACTATCTTCAATAGGCCTAATAAGAGCAACTCCTAGAGAACTCCTTTCTTCTCGTGACCTACTTGAGGAACAAACAATTAGTAGCAAAATTTTTTGTGAATCAAAGGAAAGTGATCTAAACCAAAACCAAACCACTTATGCAGGTATTTATGTCGAATTTCTTCTTCAAACTTGCTGCACAAAAACTCAATTCAAGCACAAATCAAACAATTCAAAAGATTAACAAAACCCTAGTAACACTTAAATCCAAATCCACTTGTCTCCAATAGGGTTTGTAACCTGAAATTCTTCAAATTAAACTTCAATTCACAGCAAATACAAACTAAGATGCTCAATCAAACACTCAATTAGGGTTAATTGCAACAAATTGAATCAATTGCATGAACAAAACCCTAATCCCCAAATAACCTAGATTAAACCCTAGAACCCAAAATTGCGATTAGAGCTACATATTTTTTTTTTATTTTTTTCAGTATTTTTCCCAGAATGATCACACTAAAAGAAGTCTAAATCTCAAATTTCAAAGCTTTCCGACTTCAAACGAACTTAGAACAAAAACCACAAGTTTCTGGTCATTTTTTTTTTTGATATTTTTCGATATAACTACTAGTTAGAAGAACCTAAAATATGGAATTTCAAAGCAAACAGAGTTAAGATGAATCCGCTATGATTTTTCAAAGTTTCTGATTTTTTGAACAATATGATGCGATAAGAACAAAATGAAGTTTGATGGTTGAAAACTTGATGAATGATGAATAGAAGGATAGATTTACCGATTGAAGATGACAACTTATTGCTCTGATTACCAATTGATATGAATCTAGTTGTGTTAGATTCAATCCCACCTTTGAATAGCCACCAAAGTCGAATTGAAACACCAAGACTTCTAGACTTGTATGAGTCGATAAACCTAACCTAGCCTTCCTCTTCGTTCGTCAGCCTTAAGCTCTCAATTAGACCTGCAACTGAATACCTAAGATCACAAGATTCACAAACAATTAAGTATCACACAACCTAATTGTTTGCTAGGACTCTACAAGATTGAAGAACCCTAAGTTTGCTCAAATTAGAACAATAAAGCTAAGATAATCAATTGGGTGAATAAACCTCAAATCTTTATTGAAAACTTAACTTAACTTTACAAGAGGGGGTTGGTCCCTTTATATAGGCATAAGATAACGCAAATCCTACTCCAAAACCCCTAATTTTCGTCCAAACATAAGGGCTAGGGAAAAACTTGTCCTTGCCCAACTAGGAAAAGGAAATAAAAGCATAATTAAACAAGGATTGGACTTAGTCAAACAAGGCACAACCCAAATAACATCCAAACTTAAAAATAAGCTAATCTAAGATAGAATTAAGCCCAAACAAAGCAAACTAAAGCTAATGGACTCGTGCCACGATGTCAATTTGGCCATTTAGAATCAATAACAAGCAAAGTGATGAACTTGTAATTTGTTGGTGTTTTCTTGCTCAAATAATCATCAAAGCTCTTCAATTGAACTTCAATAGTCTTCATGTCATCAAGATGACTTCGATCAAGGCCCATGAGTGCATCCTTGAATCTTTTAGCTCTTGCTCTAGTCATCAGACCAATAGTCATCTTCAATGGATCGAATGGCATCTTTTTGGTGCTTGGAACATGCTTATTAATATCTCCATGATCTTCATGCATCTCCATGCTTCCTTGTAGCCGTTGCACATCCTTTCCATGCTCTCCATGCTTGTCTTCAAGTCCATAATAAGTCCTTGGCGCATCAATGAGGATGATGATGATGGTAATACACCGGCATTCTTGAACTTAGATGCAAGAACTTTAAGTGGCTATGTTAAGGGAGATGTACACAATCAAAGGGAGAATTAGTTTCATACTAGGATGTATGCGTGTGGAAAGCCTAGTAGTGTGATCATTGATGGAGGAAGTTATACAAACATAGCTAGTGTGTACTTAGTGAAGGGAGTTGTCGTTGCCCACTACCAAACACCCTAAGCCTTACAGTTTATGATGGTTCAATGATAGAGAGGAGATTAAGGTTAACAAACAAGTTTTAGTTTCTCTTTCTTTGGGCAGGTACAATGATGAGGTGCTCTGTGATGTGCTTCCAATGCAAGCATGTCTTACTTGGTCGACCATGGCAATATGACAACAAGGTCCATCATGATGGTTAGACAAATAAGTATTCTTTTATTTGTGGTAAGCATCCTATTACTTTGATTCCTTTATCACCTCAAGAAGCTTTAAAAGATCAATTGAAATTGAAAGAGGATTTTGCTAAATTGGAATCGGAATATAGGATTCAAGAAAAGGCTAAGAATGTTAGTTCTAGTGTGAATTGCGTTGACAACAAATCTGTTTTGGTTGATGAGCATCCTATTTCTAAGAAAGTTGTTAAGGAGTTTATGTTGGCTACTAGGAGTGAGATTAAAGAGGCTTTGATTGTAGAGCAATAAACAACATAACGGTAAAGTATCGTCACCCTATTCCTAGTTTAGATGATATGCTTGATGAATTGAATGGTGCTTGCTTATTTTCAAAGATTGATTTAAAGAGTGGCTATCATCAAATTCAAATGAAAGAGGGTGATGAATGGAAAACAGCCTTTAAAACTAAGCTAGGGTTGTATGAATGGTTAGTTATGCCTTTTGGATTGACTAATGCACCTAGTACTTTCATGAGGTTAATGAATCATGTTTTGAGAGCTTATATTGGCAAGTTTGTTGTTGTTTATTTTGATGATATACTTGTGTATAACCGAAACCTAGATGAACATATTAAGCATTCGCATTGTATTAGATGTACTTAGGGTTGAGAAGTTGTATCCTAACCTTAAGAAGTGCACCTTTTGCACAAACAAGCTTGTTTTTCTTGGTTTTGTGGTATCATCGCAAGGTATAGAAGTTGATGAGGAGAAGATCAAAGCAATCAAAGATTGGCCAACCCCCACCAACGTTGGTCAAGTGAGATCTTTCCATGGCTTAGACGAATTCTATAGGAGGTTCGTTAAGGACTTTAGCACCTTAGCCGCCCCTATTACTAGTGTGATGAAGAAGAATGCATCATTCAAGTTGGGAAAAGAACAACAAGAAGCATTTGAGTCTTTGAAGGAAAAACTAACTAATGCTCCTTTGCTTGTTTTACCTAATTTTAACAATACTTTTGAGATTAAATGTGATGCATCAGGGTTGGAATTGGAGCTGTTTTAATGCAAGGTGGGAAGCCCATAGCTTATTTTAGTGAGAAATTGAATGGGGCTGCATTGAATTATCCAACCTATGACAAAGAGTTGTATGCTCTCGTGAGAGCATTACAAACATGGCAACACTATCTTTGGCCTAAAGAATTTGTGATTCACACGGATCATGAAAGCTTGAAGTACTTAAGAGGCCAACAAAAGTTGAACAAATGACATGCTAAGTGGAGTGAGTTCATTGAGTCTTTTTCCTTATGTTGTGCGATACAAATAAGGTAAGGAGAATGTTGTAGATGATGCTTTATCAAGGAGGTATGTCTTACTTTCCATGCTTGATTCTAAGTTTCTTGGATTTGAGTTTTTTAAGGAATTGTATGCTAGTGATGTTTACTTTGGTGAAATCTTTAAAGCATGTGAAAATTCTGGATTTGGACATTTTTGTTTAAAGAATCTAGATTGTGTGTGCCTTCTTGCTCATTGTGTTATGTTCTTGTGAGGGAATCGCATGAAGGGGGTTTAATGGGTCACTTTGGTGTTGATAGAACTTATGAGATATTGCATGAGCACTTCTTTTGGCCTAAAATGCGATATGTAGGAAAGCATGTTGCTAGTTGCCTCATGTATTATATACTCCTTTGCCTATTCCTAATGAACCATGGACTCATATCACTACAGAAAAACAGTGAAATAGCGGCGTTTTTTTTAAAATAGCGGCGTTAAAAAATGCCGCTATTTTAAATAACGGCGTCTGAAAAGGCGCCGCCAAAGGCGCCGTTACAAAAATTGCCGTTATTTAGCGGCGTCTTAAATACAAACGCCGCTATCCACATAACGGCATCTAAACGCCGTCATATGGAGGCGTTTAGACGCCGTCATACAATTTTTCCGAAAACACTAAATTTTTTCCGTGAGATCTATGGAATTGAGAATTCTATCGTGTATTTGGATATCTTATTATACTACTTAAATGTAATACAATGTTTATATATATATAAATATATATATATGTATATATATATATATTCAATTTAAATGATTTGAATAACATCAATCAAAACAACAGTATTTTTTTTTTTAAATAAAGAAGCCATAATAGCGACGTTTCTGTAGGGAAACGCCGCTATATTTAATTTGAAATTTATTTTTAAAAAACACTTAAATATAGCGACGTCTAGACGCCGTTATATTTAAGGGTTTTTTTAAGAAAAATCTCAAATTAAATTTTGCGTCATTTAGACGCCGCTATTATTAAGGGTTTTTTAAAAATAAATCTCAAATTAAATGTAGCGGCGTTTCTTGGCTTCTTTATTTTGAAAAAAAAATACTGTTGATTTTAATTGGTGTTATTCAAATCATTTAAATTGAAATATATATATATATATATATATATATATAAACATTGTACTACATTTAAGTAGTATAATAAGATATCCAAATACACGATAGAATTCTCAATTCCATAGATCTCACGGAGCTCGTAGCGAATCCCTTCAATCCTAAGTATTTGCTTGATTACTTGCACTTGAAAATGTTCCTCATTGTTCCTCTTTAGCACAGCTTGAGTGATTTGTGCATGAGAAGACATGGCTAGTGGAGGCTGATTTAACACTTCACTTGCTGAGAAAGATGGCAAGCCTGCTTCTGCAAAGATAACAAGTGGAAATATGTCTTCTCTCTTTGAATGTCTTGAAAGAAAACCCAATTCATTCCTGATAACTAATGTAAGAGCAGAATTTGCCTAGCAATCATCCATCTGTTCAACATTATTAAAATCAATTTTCCAGTCACAACAAAATTGTTCCTAGTCTATCATAGGAACCATCATTTAGGCATGTCAAAACAGGTTCCTAGAGGTAAGCAAATTGGATTAAAAGTAGCTCAAGTTAAGTGAGATGAGATGCAATATCTATAAGCAGAAATCAGTAAAATTTAGCTCTAGCTCGTTGATGAAGCAGTATACAGCTCATACCTAGTTCAGTTGCAGATCCTCCATGCTAACCAGTTTCCAAGTTCAAGGGGAACATGTCTACAAAACAGGTTGTTTTCAAGTTAGCATCAACTATGATTCAAGAAAAGGAAAAAAACACACCATCGACATAATACACATACCTTAACGGTCTTCCCTCCAAGAAAACCCATATCCATACTGGATACAATTGCTTCCTCTTCCTTCGACTAAGGAATTTACCTGTACACAAGGTGCTGTAAGTTTTAAGTAACAGGGTACATACTAGAAAAGAGGCGGAAAGACAAGTCTGTAAAAAATGAGATAAATCTTCCTTTCAATTTTAAAAGCAAACTAACCATATTATATAATACACATCTACTAAAGTTCCAACATACAAAACATGTCTTAACACTTGGAAGATTTAAAAGCACATAGATTGGATTTACTGCACTTACACACTTGTAGAAGCAGAGCATAAGTTGGATATATTAATCCATTGACAACTGAAGCTATAGTTCCCAATTTCTTCAATGACTTTTGCAGACTTGTTTGTCCAAATTTCACTGTTGGTCTTCAGAGACAATGAACCATCAGCTGCCTTAACAATTGCCTGAGGTGTCTCTTCTGTATGAAACTCAATTCCCCTTAGAGCCATTTGTTCTCCAACAAAATCTCTGATCTATAAACAGGGCAGAATTTTCACTAAGATGAGTAAAATTTCTGAAACAAGGATCAAGCAAGTTACTATAATAGGGAAAAATGAACAAGTGGCTACGGGATTACAAGTTTTTCACCTCTTCATCAAAACCCCTTAAAACCTTTTTCTGATGTATAAAGCCAACCTGTTCTGAATCAACCTGGCAAAATGAGCGCAGAGGAAGGGCTTGGAATAAAGTGAAATGAAATCCATCAAGATTATTCTTACAGGAAGCAATGTGCTTAACCTGAAGTGAAGACTTACAACTTCCAGACTTCAACCCATGTTGATTACTAGCTGATATTTGCCTACTCAAATTCAAGCTTGACATACTAGAGAACAAAAAAAGTAATGCACCCAAAACTGCTAGAAAAGTAGTTAGAAAAACAAACTTTAGTGATCCTGTTCTTTTACTTCCCTTTGTATGGTGTAAAAATGCTCTTTTCATCTCAACTTCCACACTGCTTTCGCCATTTTCGACATCGATGACGGCCATTTCTTATCTGAAGCAATAATCAAGTAGCAAGATACTTAGATGAAAGGAGAGTCTTTAGCCGTGACTATTTAGGCATGACATCAGTTATATAATATATATACACATATAACCCAAATACTGGCAAGTAAATAATTTATAGGTAAAAGAAAAGGCTTTCATATGGATTCCTTAGCTATATTTGGCAGTATATGCATTATGGTGGCCATAGATATTGAAATGAAAATAAAAAGAAACAGAACCAAGGCACTTTAGATTGGCAAAGATTATACTATAGTAATAAATCCAAGTTTTTTTTTGGTGAAAGTAATAAATCCAAGTTGCCATATGCTCAAAATTGCGAATAAATCTTTTCTTTTTTTTAGTAAATACTAAACTATGCTATCAAACTATATTAAATAAATCTATATATAACAGTTATGACTAAAAGAAACTAGGAAGAATATAGCAAAAGGGGAAGACGGGTAACATTTGACTTGCTTTCAAAATTGATAGTCTGCATAACTACTCAAATCTATGTTGAGTATTTTAATTTTTTTGTTCTTGTCTTATCTTCTTTGCTATAGTTGGGAAGAAGATTATATTAATGGGAAAACACTAACAGAGGACGGAAAAACAGAGAGTTGAATTGAAGTGAAATAGAGAAGGTAGCTAGGTACCTGAGAATCGTCCCTTCATCAGCTTTAGCTCCAAAAGCATCGACATTCACCACCTTCGGCTTTGGAGTGGCTCTAGCAAGGCTCGACCAAATTTGATTAAAAGAATCTGCAGATTTGGGATTATGGTGGGAAACGCCAAAAGTGGGAGCAAAGGTTGTTGGTCGATGACCAAAATCAAACTGAAAATAAGGCTCCTCATCTCCATAACTGCCAACACAAAGAGAGATTAAAAGAAAAAAAATAAGGATCTTTTCCAGAAAATAAAAAGGAAGAACAAATAGTTCTAGACTTCTCCTATGTAAGTCAGTAAGTTGCTCTCATACAACGATTAAAGAGTTATCTGCTTAAATCAAATATGTATAAGCTATTAAGCCTCTACCTAAAAAGCAGGAACAATATTGAACTAAAAGTCTAAAAAATCATGAACAGACAAGGACAAATGAAGATCTAAGAAACATCTATTGCTTCTATATCAGTAATACATATAAGATAACATGATCATCACCTTTTCAGTCTTTTGTCCAGAACTGGGGCGAGTTCCTTCTCCAAGGAAGCCAATACTTTCTCAACATCAACCGTGAGTTGTCTCACGCGCTCGAACCCCGATTTCAACAACATCAATCCTTTTTTACATAAGATAGTTCCATTTCCATTTCAAAGAACTAGGGTTTCAGATTGGGGAATCGGGGATTTTCGACCTAAACCATAAATCGAAGACCTATAACAACAAATCAAGACTTTAACGATCAAAAGAAAGTGTGAAACAGAGATTTGAAACCATAAACACAAAATTAAAAGTGAAAATCGAAAGGTAATTTTGAAATAAGAAACCCTTACCAAAAGGTAAAAACTGAAATATAAAGCAAAGAAAAATCGGATTAAAGGAAATGACCAAGAGTCAATGATGAGAGGAAGCGCGAGGAACGCAGTATTTTGATCGAAGAAATTAAAAAATTCGCTGGGTTCGTGGAAAGCAAACCGGGGAGTGTTTTTCGAAGAGAGAGACTGATGAGAGTTGGCAAATTTTTTTATTTCTGTCGAGGGAAGAAAAGAGACTTAGAAGATATTTGATTTTGATTTCGACGCCGAACCTTACTAAAACGACAACGTTTCTTGGCCAGAATGTCTCAAATAGTGGCGTCAGGTAAAAAAAAACGCCGCTATATATAATAAATATTTTTATTACATAAAAAACATAATTATATAAATATATATAAATAGTGGCGTTTAAAATATAAACGCCTCCAATTAGTGACGTTTCCAATGGAAAACGCCGCTATATACAATCAATATTTTTTAGGAAAAATATAATATTATTATTATTATTATTGGGGGAGGGAAATTTTCCCTTTAAAAAAAATTAATTTCTAACTCCATATATGGCGGCGTTTCCTTCAGCAGACGCCACAGATTAGCGGTATTTGGGTTCCAAACGCCGCTATATATTATAGCTATGTAGTTGTAAACTTTTCTTTGTTTTAGGAAGAGAGAATTTTTCCCTCCAAAAAAAAGGAAAAAATAAATCTCTCCCTCCATATATTATAATAGCGGCGCTTCGTTTTCTAGACGCCGCTATTTAGCGGCATCTGGTTTGTAAACGCCTCTATTTATTATAGACGTAAAGTTCGAAATTTTCTTTGTTTTAGGGGGAGGGAATTTTTCCCTCCAAAAAAAAGAAAAAAAAAATCTCTCACTCCATATATTAATATGGCGGCGTCTTACTATCAAAACGCCACTAAATAGCGGCGTCTGACTTTAAAACGCCGCTATATTCAATTTCAGAAAATCATATAGCGGTACTTTTCTAGACGCCACTAAATAAACGCCCCTATTTCAGCGTTTTCTTGTAGTGTATTAGCATGGATTTTGTGTTAGGATTACCTCGTTCTAAGAGAGGTAAAGATTCTATCTTTGTGGTTATTGATAGGTTTTCTAAGATGGCACAGTTCATTGCATGCACTAAAACGGATGATGCCATTAATGTAGCTAATTTGTTCTTTAAAGAGATTGTTAGACTACATGGAAAGCCTAGGACGATTGTGAGTGATAGAGATGCTAAGTTCTTAAGTCACTTTTGGAGGACGTTATGGGCTAAGTTAGGTACTAAGTTGTTATTTTCAACTACTTGTCATCCTCAAACCGATGGTCAAACTGAAGTAGTTGATAGGACTTTGTCAACCTTGTTTAGGGCATTAATTAAGAAGAACTTAAGAACTTGGGAGGATTGTCTACCTCATGTTGAGTTTGCATATAATAGGAGCATACATAGCACTACTGGATGTTCACCTTTTGAAACTGTGTTTGGCTTTAATCCTTTAACCCCATTGGATTTGTTGAGTTTACCTTTGAGTGTGCAAGTTGACATGGATGGTGAAAGAAAGGACGACTTTGTTAAGGATTTTCATGCAAGAGTTCGAGCTCAAATTGAGAAGAAAACAGAACACTACATGAAGGTTGCTATCAAGGGGCGCAAAGAGGTCATCTTTGAACCTGGAGATTGGGTTTGGTTGCATCTAAGGAAGGAGAGGTTTCCTTAAAAGAGAAAGTCTAAGCTCTTACCCTGTGGAGATGGTTTATTGCAAGTCTTGGAGAGGATCAACAACAATGCCTACAAGCTAGATCTTCCAAGTGAATATGGCAATGTAAGTGCTACTTTTAATGTTTCAGACTTATCCTTGTTTGATAGTGATGCAGATTTGAGGACAAATCCTTTTCAAGGGAGAGGGGATGATGCGCCAAGGGTTTATCATGGACCTGAAGAGCACAATGGAGATCATGGAGAGGTTGATCATGGACTTGAAGGAAGCATGGACAAACTTGAAGATGGAGGAGGAAAGCATGTTGCTAGTTGCATTGTTTGTTTGCAAGCTAAATCTACATCTAAGCCTCATGGATTGTGTACTCCTTTGCCTATTCCTCATGAACCATGGTGTCACGCCCCGACCCGGAAGTCGAGCACGGACAACTGCCGTGTTACCTCGATACACGTGCCGGGCGGTCATGCGCACCAAGGCTCCACGAAGCGTCAATACCAGATAGAAAACAATGAAAACAGAAGTTAATTAAAAGTATCAAAAATAAAAGTTTTTCAAATCAGAGTAAAAACACTGTCGAAAACCGAAATAATAAAAGTATTCTGATAAACGAAAATCAAGTTAAATCTAAATAATGAGTTTGTAAACACGAAATAAGGCACGAGGGATGACAATGAACAGAGACAGTGCCAGTGGGACCCAACAAGTAGTGAGAAGTACCTCTAAGAGCAGTGATACATCCTAAGCCACCGACTCGACCGCCAAAAGGAACGCAGAGTCCTAACTATCCTGAAAACACAACAAGAATTTGAAGGGGTGAGTACACGAATGTACTCAGTGAGTGAGCCACCCTCAAAAGAGGACCAGAAGAGGGTGGGGTGCACTCACAACCAAAACACTTTTTAAAACAATTCTAAATAAAACTGATCTGTAATACAAAACCACGTGTATAAATCCAGTTCTCGATTTAAAACCAGGGGCTGCCATCAAAACATATCCGAAGTGACCTTGGCCCGAGTCAACCTCCGGAACCGTCAGGGGCTTCTTTATCATCATCAATTCATCAGTAAAAACACAACTTTTATTATTTATCCAACAACAAGCCCGTTCCCCGGACGTTGGCCTGGGTCCGGCACTGCGTGGTGGCCGCAGCACACCCAGTTTAGCTCCCCCATGCACACGCTGAACCGGTATATATATAATGGCGTGTCGGGCCTGGAGCGACGAACCATGTGGATCCAAACTCATCTCATGGTCCGCCAACATATCCAAGTACTAGCTGGTAAACCACCATATCAGCCATACGTACTCCCTGGACTGCGTCTAGTCCACGAGTCCCCGTATGCTTACCAACAATTCAAAACCATTTTCCAAGCTCGCTCATGCACCCAAAACGATTCATTAAAAACCATTTATAAAACAATTTAATAAAACAGTTCCTCAACGGGTTCTCCGTTGAGGACAGCCCACTCACAATTCAGGGGACTCGTACACCCCCAAAGTCAATCCACTATGAGCCTAGCCGATGTCTCGATCAGCGCCTCAGTCGTCTGATTGAGAAGCACATCCATCACAAGGAAAATCAGTAAAACCAGGATCATAAATCATAGTAAAATCAAGATAATCAATCCAAAACCAAGATAATAAACCAAACCAGTCAAATGAGATAGAATAAATAACAAGAAACACATAACCCAGACCCACGGTCTAATATCGAGGAGTCTAACAGATCTAATTATGTCTTACAGGATTCTGATACGAGTTTAAGACTCCAAATACACTTTCTAAAGTTTAATCGATCAAATCCAGCCTTTAGGGGTAAAACTGTAAATTATCACATCAAAG